>JBBJLS010000002.1:13040888-13070368 GCA_037577275.1 Bryconaethiops microstoma
CTGTCCCCTGTAGTTAGGGAATGGAAGTCGCTTTGGATAAAAGCGTCTGCTAAATGCCGTAAATGTAAATGTAAATAATTGTCTGAAAATTCGCCATTGAAACATGTGGCTGGAGGGTGTACTTCCTGGTATTATAATTTGTTTATTTGTGTTACTATTAATAGCTATCTCCAGAGGGACCATAATCTCATTTCCTTCTCTCTATTCCCCTGGTTTTGATCAGGTGTTCTTGTCCCTGGGCTGTGCATTGCAGATGCTGTTTTTCCTTATTCCAGCATCAGCCTTGGTATTTAAAACATGGGCTATATTGTTAGCACACCCATCATTGTTCCTTTGGAGCCACTGAGAGCTGATCTGAACTTGTCTTGGACAGACCTTTGTGTATACAAAAGGCAAAATAAAATACAATTTTATCAGCAGCTCATAATGTTCAGAGTCACATACACTGACACAAATGTCAGTGAAACACTGAATAACTAAATATTGAAAGCAGAGTTTTGGGCTGATAAGTGCTGCAAACTAAATGTTTTCATCCAATGAAAGTTTCCTATTTAGTGTTTATAGCCAGTATGAGCAGCCAAATCTGTTTTGATTCAATTTGATCATACTGGAATATTTATTAACTGAGCCAGAAGTTTGCAAAATTTACAATATATAAAAATATAATTAGTTATAAAATAAGTTATTTACATGCCAATAAACTGTTTATTATTTAACATTTGTCCTCATAAATGCGCTCCAGAGCTGTGTATAAACATTGAAAACAGCCAGAAAAATAGCCAGATGGCTATACATTCAAATAAACAATTCAATATGTATTGAATTCCACCAGGAAATGCTTTCCATAACATGGATGAAGGCGAACAGCCCCTGCTCTCCACAGGTATTTCCTTATGGAGAACCTGCAAACCAGCACAGCACTCAGATTTGCTGCCCCTTGTATTTGCTCTGTGCTGCGTGCACTTTTATGAGGTTGTTTGCTCAATAGTCACGTTGTTCAGGCCTGATGTGAATTGCAGACCCTTTGAGATTTTCTTCGAGGTGGTAACCTGACCTCAAGGTAAACAAGTACGATATATACTGGAAAGATATGATGAAATGTGTTGTCTGGTGATCTGTTCTGCAGTGGATAGCCGTAGCAACAGGAATACTTATTCTCTCATTCAGCATTATTCAAGAAAAATAACATTCGGAGACCTGTTAAGAGAGCTTGTTGTCCGTCTCCTAGGCCAGTCAACCTGCTCCTGGACCGGAACAGCTCAGACATGGCCTCTTTCAGCACCATGGGAGACTGGCTGGAGAGCGTGAGGACGCTGCCCTGTAAAGAGGCCTTCAGCGGGGTCAGCTACAGCTCGTGTGACACGCTACCCAAAACCTCTGCAGAGTAAGTCCCCTTCTTTTCACACAGCACTCACTGCCCTTACACGAGCAGTAAACATCTTAAAAATCGCTTTAGTATTACTGAAAAACATTGTAGCTCACATACAATGATGCATTTGGTATATATCGTATCTACATCTGCCATGCATTTCGTAATGACTTGTGTGAAGTCGAGTTAAACACAACAGGCGTAAGAGATGTTTAATAGAGCCAGCAACTCAAGCAGCTATTGTTTTTGCAGTGACAAACCAAACACACAGAGACTGTTTGCCATTTTTATGAGACTGTCACATAGAGGCAAACTTTCAGCGATCCTAAAGTAAGTCAGACAAGGAACAAGGAGTGTGGTCTCTTTTTATGTGTATACTGAATGCACTGGCCACCCAAAAACACTCAGCAGAATGAGGAACCTATTTACAAATCTACTCCCATTAAATATCGAGACCAGCCTTAGTTAATCTTTTAAACATGGTTACTACTTTTTGATATTAACCAGGAACGACTGTGCTTTAGTCACGCTTACTTCTATTTGCAGTTGTAACGTATGTGGAGGAGCGACTTTAAGGAAGAAGTCAGTTCTACTTGGGAACAGCTCTAGTGTGAGAAAGCAGTCAGATCCCTCAGTTCAGCTCTCCACGTACGAATAATAAACCCTGCATGGCTTGATCTGGGTCTGTGGGAAAAGGGTGCTTAGTTTCTGACCAGTGATCTTCTCCTTGCCTGCATAACATCTGCAGGGACACTTTTTCCACTCAATTGATAAGGTATTTGACTGTGTAAATAATGTGACATTCATAATCAACATGATCAAAGCCATGGTCCTGCAGTCGTGGTTTTGTTGTACTGCACGGTACCCTCTGAACCAAGCAGCTAAACAGTGAAATGCCACTGCCTGAGAGAGCTTTATGTGTATGTTTGGTTCAGATGTCTGGGTAAATAATTGCATGCAAATAGCGAGAGAAATTCTCTCCCTCACCCATGACCCAGATTGAGTAGCTTAAGATGCAGGTTGTCTCCTCACAGCTTAGCCTTTTATGGAAAGTGGACTGCACTACACTATAGGGTGAGATAACTGACTAGAGAGAAAACAGATACTGATCCTTGCAATTGCTAGGAGAATGAAAATAAACCTTCAAGTGACTTCTGTGTAGCACTCTGTTTAATATAATATAACAAAGTATCTAAACACTACTGTTAATTAGACGCCCTGGTCAGCCTCCACTCGTAATCTCGGGTCATCTTATTGCAGACAAAGTTTGTAATGTGTATCCTAAAAGTAAAGAAATTTTGGTATGTTTGAGAACGTGGTTAGTATGTGGCTGGTGTGGAATTTTTTTTCATTGTAATGGCATGCTGTCAGCTCTGACTCAGTTTTCCTACAGCACGTGTCACAAGGAGGCTTACAGCTGCTAATTCTTTGAGAGTAGTCATAAAAATTACGACTTCCACTGTCTAAGCTGCTCTATTTAAAAATCTCTTTCTTTTTCATTACACTTAATTTAAAGAGTTTCAGAGAATATGATCTAAAAGTCGAAAGTATTTTGTCATTTGTGTGAACCCAAATGCATAGATTATACTTTATACATCAGTCATCTTATACTGTGAATAAAGCTTTCCTTGTTTTAGGATGTTAACTGTTTGATTTCTGTAACTATTTGTTTACGTTCATTCAGAATCTGTCAGGTTGCATCCAGCCATGACAGTCGCAGACAGAGGCAGGATTATGCTCCTTTTATATAGCCGTAAACGTGCACACTGGTACAGCACACTGTGCAGTTTCACTCTCTGGTACTATTTTAATTATTTGATGTGTTCACTGACAGTTTAAACACTACAAGACTGTGTAAACAACCAGATTGTATAAACATATAATTCAAATATATTGCACATGGCTAAAATATCTATTTCAACTGCTCTTGTTTGAGTGATTTATGTCTTATTTACAGTGGTTTACGTTCTTATTTAGGCTTACACTTAAATAAGTGGTCAGAACCCTTTTTTACATTAACATAACTTCTGTTTGAGAGGTTCTACCAATATTTAAAAACTACGTAATTCCTCATACTTGTTTACATGCAAACCTTTCCTATGATCTGTTGTGGACATGAAAAACTCACCTCTTCTATGCCACTGAGTATCATGGAAATACGTAATTATAGAAAAGAGTTATTGAACATACAGTGCAGTACACTTCAGAAAGAAGAGGCCCTGTCAGTTTGGACACTTGTACAACATCAATCACACAAAGAGGTTTGAAGAGGAGCATGCCATTACAGTGGAAAAAGTCACATTTATGTCAAAAATACCAAACTATTCCTTTAAGCAAGCTTTTACAGTACATTCGGTTAACATGGAGAAGAAGTTTTGTATGTGTCTATGTATTAGTTAGCTTGTGGTCACTTTTTAAGGCTCCTCAGAATGACAGGCAGCTCTTGACAAATTGGGGGAAGAAGGAAAAAACAAACTTTAATACATCATTCCAGCAGTCTCCTGTCACTTCTCTGCTTTATTTAGTTAGGATCACAGTGTTAGACTGGTCTGGCATATAACTAACATTGAATTCTTGCTCAAGTGGAGTTTTATTTCTGTGAAATTGTTTGGCCCAGAGATCAGTGTAGTGTCTGTGCACCATCCTCTGCTCTCTCTAAATATAAATTGTAGGGGGGAAAAGCTTTCTGTTGAATTGTTCATTTCTGAAATGTTGATCCCGCTAATACTTTTTAAGAAAACCAAGTTAATAAAATAATCTTTCATTTCAAATGTGCGTGCTTGCAGTCGGTAATGTATCTGCATGCATACTGAGCAGTCCATGAACGAACAGACATTCGCGTCATTTTTAGTTGTTTTTTCCCTGTACTTTGGATTTGAAATGAAATGGTGCTCATGAGGTTAAAGTGCAGAATTTCAGCTTTAATTTCAAGGTATTTATATGTATATTGAGCAAACATGCTGGTATGGTCTGGCTCATTAGCCATTGCATTTTTATTTCTTTACACTTTCCTTCTGTAGACACTCCGGCACTGCTTAATGTTCATTTTGTCTGTGCATAGGATTGTCTCAGACTCCTACAGTTGTTTTACTTCATGTACTTTTTAGCAAACTGTAACCTTTCTATGGCCTTTCCGTTCGTGAGGTTTACTCGTGGTTTGCATCATGTGGTGAATCCTGTGGGCTATGCTGGAGCAATCTTCTGTTTATGTTAGCATTGACACATCTATGCCTAGGCCTGGAGAATGCTCTTTATCTGTTCAGTAGTCTTTCTTCATGATTGAAAGCATTCAGTCATCTAATCCAGTGGACTTCCTTGGTCTACCAAATTGTTTGCTATTGTTAAGCTCACCAGTGTTTTTGCTTCATAACAATATATAAAACAAATGAATTTGAAAAACCTAATGTTTGACTGACTGAGATTGGTTTATTTTGATTTTTCAACCTCATGATAGTCTGTGTTTTTGGCATTGGCACTTTTTTGGTCTTCATGTTGAGAAACAACAGTAAAAAGGCTCCATATGCCACATCTAGAACCATCTCTGGACTTTGTGTTAACTCTCTTGTTCATGGAATAGTCATGCAATTATCACATAACTAAGAAACAGCCAAGCGGCCTGTTGTCTATATAACATAATGACTGTAATCCCTACATTTTTTGAGCCAGTATGGCTGTATAAAACCTCAAAGCTGACAGTCATTGCTTCATTGCAAATCCAATGTGCTGGTGTACAGACCAAAACAACAACTCTGTCATTGCACAATTACTTATGGACTGCAGAGTGAAAGAGTAATTGCCATTATCTTCAGACATTATTCTTAAATATTACCCCTGTCTACTGTAGGAGCAGCATAATGTGTGAATGTATGTGTGTTTTCTAAGTACTACTGTGCCCTTTGTGCTGCTTCCTGTCCAAACAGCTCATTAGATTGTCTTTTTATTGAGAAATGTTGATAAGTTATAGAATGAATAATGGCAGTCAGCTTTTTGCAGTCTAGAAACAATAGCTTTTCATTCTATTTCATTCTGTATATTGTATTCTCATTCCTAGTCAGTACCAGATTGTATTATTAGTACTAGTCTTTCACACTATGAATTTGTTTATTATTTTTCAGTAGTTCACCTAAATAACCTTTTTTTTTTATTGTTCCTACTGGATGCTATTAAAACCACTGTTAACATATGTGCAGTTGCTTGTTTAGGCATCAGATGCGTCTAGGCCAGTCAGTGCGAGGGCCTCTCTAAAGGTTTGCTTTATCCATAGAATCTGCCTGGCTGAGGTTAGGCCTGCAGCCACTTGTCCTGAGTGGGAGCCGTCCATGGGAATTACAACCCTTTAGGCCTTAAAGACTAGATGGTGGGTTTCGATCGTGGTTCACTGTGTGCTGACTCCATCCTAAATCCTCTGCTTGCACTGCTGTTTATTCTGAAGACCCTACAAGGCTTTGACTACACATGCTAAAAGATCTGTTTAACAGAGCGCATATAACAGTTCTAAGCAAATTTTAACCTAGATCTGCTTGTACTAATATGCTTTTATGATGTCCAAATTCACAAAGCCTTGCAATGTTTTTGTACTGTGTGCCCAAAATTTGGCCAAATTCTTTCTGCCCAATACTGTACTAATTTGTTTATGCTACCTGGTTTCCAATTGTTTCTTACCACAAAAATACAGTGACAGTCTAACATTAGTTTGTGTGCATGGGGTGAGTCATTTATACCATATTTCCGTATGATGAGTTTGTAGATTCGGTATGTCGCTGTGAATAATTTAAGCTTGCGTCCTCTGCTGCATGGAACTAATGAAGAAAATGAAAAATGTTGATCTGTCAGGTGCTGCTCCCCTCAAATCATGGCAGATGAACTGTGTGTGTGTGTTACGCTTCTGAATATGTGGAGCAGCAGCTCACATGTTTCATCAACCTAAGAATCCATGAATTCAGAATTTTATGGTCCATGACGTCCATGGACATGACTGCTCCTCACCCAACTGTACAGCTGTGGCAGTACACTGTCCTTCTGGGATACTCCAGCCTCTGTGATTGACAGCGGAGGCTTGCTGGAGGAGGGTAGAGGCGGAGCAGTGCTGAGGGCTTGTCATTACTGTCACCATATGTCATTCAGTGACTGCTGCACCACTTACACACTTTCTCTCCCTCTCCTTCATCTCCCAGGGACTTCAAGAAGGTTGGCGTAACGATTGTTGGACCTCAGAAGAAGATTGTGAGCAGCATCAAAGCACTTGAAACTCACACGAAGAACGGCCCAGTTCCCGTGTAAAAAAAACAAAATGCATAGATCAAGGAATAAAAAAGGGAGGGGTGAGAAAGAGAAAAACATACATAGAGGAGACTGTTGCTGCTTTTGGCTTTAACAGACAGGAATTACATATTAGACAAAAGTTGGAAGCAGAAACTACAATTGGTGCATAGTAGAACATCATTCCTGGAGTATGGCTGTCTTTCTCGCAACCATTAAGGTGCTCAAGCAGTGTGCCTCCCGGGCTCCTGGGCTCCCGGGCTCCCAGGCTATTGATGTTATGCCTTATGTAGAAGAAAAGAATGGGTGTGACTCTGGGTCAGAGTCTGTCAGATCTCCATATGCAACGAAACAGTCAAGTGCTGTGCAAAGAGCAAGATGGAGCCATCAGGAACCAGGTCAGTTTGTGGATATAACTGAAAGCTTAATGTATGACAGAGGAGAGGTGAGATGCCTTTAGAAAAATAATAAAAAGCAGCAGCTCACATTGTTGGTAGGCAGCTCTTTCAGAGAGAAATGAAGTCAAGCTCAAGGCCTCTTCCATCCTCACGAATCACTGCTCTAACTGGACATGTTGGATCGGGTGTGTCTGGGCTGGCAAGAGACAAACAGCCTGCCAATACGTGAGAGCCCCCTTTAATTTCCAGATTTCACTAGAGAACAAGAGAAATTGGGAAACGGATTTCAGTAAACTTCACTCATTCGCCCATAAAAGCGGGACTGTCCGATAAAGATAAGATTGATGTTCCCGCAATTTGCTAATGCTTCTGAGGATCTGACACAATGGACAGAGTGTTTGATTAACAATTAATCTATAAGAGAACAGGCATATCAAAGAGTCACGTCTGAAACATTGAGAGTCAACATGAATACAGTAAACTTGCTACATTATTGGAAGGTTTATGCCACTTTAAAAGTAAAGCAGGCACTTTTTTGTTCTGTTGAGAAAACTCCTGATGTATATTAACCAAAAGTGAACTTGAAAAATCAATGCAATTGTAAACTGTATTCCTAGATTTCTGAGCAGTATTCAGAGATCGCTTAAAGAAACTGTTGTGAAATAATATTTTACCGTACTAATTCTGGAACATGGTCAGACATGTTGGTAACATCTGCATATGTCCAGTCAGTGTGAGAGAGTAGATCAGGATAACATTCTGACTGTAAAGGAGGAAGCTTGTGGCAGGTGAAATAAAGGACTTCTGTGAAGAACATAGCCTATAATTTCCTGCAACCTGTCCGTTCCTTTTTTAAAAAGTCTTTAAATGGCAGTAAGGTCTATGGGGGAAGTGCTTAAGAGACAATGTCAAGTAATATATTGTTATTGCAAAAGCTCAGGATGCACAGTCCTCGTTCAGTCTTTAAGAAGCAAAAGAGAGAAGTGAATGCCATGCAACCGACTACTTCAGATTAAGGCTCTATGCTATAGATCACTGATTTGTTTTTGGCTTCCAACAGATGGTGAAGTAGTAGATGCTTAGTCATGTATTCTAATAACCGTCACTGGCATTTTTGAACATTTCGTTAGTGCATCATGATACGGCTTACAGTCACTGTTGGAATGAAAACCTTGTATCACAGTTCTGTTATTCTTCATTTATTTTTGATAAAAATTGAAGCTCCAGCCTCCCTTTACACTGCTCTAAAATTCCAGTGAATGGGCTGATAAAAAGTGGCCCGAATATAAAATATATATTTTTTAACATTTACTTCAATTCTCTGTGAAGTTAATTTTTTGGAGATACAAGGTTTTGTTCCTACAGCAATGTTAGGCACATCATGAAACTGAATTTTGCCCAGAGAGTGGTGCTCTCTAAAATCCATCACTTTATGAAGGAACATTTGAGCTCTTCCTATATTCCTCTTCAATCCGCCTGTAAATGTCGCTGCTCTCTCAGCTATTAGCATGTACATATGTAAACAGGACCTGTAATAATAGCAATGGTGAACCTAGAGGTACTGTCAATTATCCGGCCATCCCTTTGTACAAATGTTTGTATGTATAAAAGAATGAAAGAAAAATGTGTGCAAACTTTAAAAGAGCAAAAAAACTCCTTTGTATTATATTTTATGTTATTTTGTATCATAATTGTTTTTTACATTAAAAAAAGCATCGGTAATGACCTATTTATTGGATAACAAACAATACACCGTGCCAATTTGAATGTTTTTGTCTGTAGCATACAGTAAGTTATGACATGGTTACGTGATGACATTCAGTGTTTTGTATTTTACTTTCTGAGACATGACTTCTAAAGAGCAATACTGTTTTGCCCCCTCCATCCTCCCCCACTCTTTCTTTAGACCGGTGTGCGCGTGTGGGTGTGGGTGGGTGTGCAAATGTAGATGGCCTTGTCTACTAATGTAAAATGATTTGTAGTGGAGACATTTATATTTTTATAATAAACTGTCTGAAAATATTTTCTAAAGAAGGAATATGGAGAGGATTGCGTCTCAGTGGCTTTATTTGACCAGTCTCTCTGTGTCCAACACACACTGCTGTAGAGACCCATGCCCCTGCAGCATCAGCTGGTGGTTACGTGTAGGCCATGCACCGGGACATCCGTTTTAAATAAACGTATTAGTCACCTACTGTTAAGAGAACGTGTTCTTTTTAATGTTGGGCATCATGTGAAGAACAGCCGTGCTGTGTTCCCTCAGGACAAGACGGAATAGAGAGGCTCAATCTTATCCGAGCCAAGGATCAAACTAACTCTCAACTACCTTCTTTACCAGGTGAGAGGACTCAGAGGCTTGGCCTCGGGGCAAAGTGAAACTACAGTTGTGCTGATGTTGATATTCTTGAATAAAGACTTCTGTCTCGATTCGGTCTGAAGAGGATTAAAAAAAAAAAAACTGGGTTATATTTCAGTGTTTCAGCCTGACAAAAAGTTTCTTGCAGATTCTAGCATCTGTTATATATATGTAATCTGTAATTTCACTGGGGGAAATCTTGAAAATAAAGCCATATGTTCACATACAAACATGCAAGATTTTAATAAGTTAGATATATATTTTCTGTGCGCGTGTATCATGGTGATCAGCAAGACACATTACTTATTTGGGGTCTGTGCAAGAGATTTTCATAAATCTCCAACAAGAAACCTCTCAAAAAAGAATGCAGACTTTCCCAAGTACTATTAAGGTTGTAGTGTTTTTTCATCTACTGTTATCTTTTTTCTTTGTGTTGTGATTGATAGTCAAATTTAAAACGTTCAAAAAAATTTAAACATTGAAATCATAACACATATGCATTTTTACCATTATACATAACTGTCCTTTTTTTATTATCTGAAGGGAGTTTGAAAGAAATAAGAATATTAGGTCAAAAAAATCTTCTTGACTTTAGTTGTGAAGTAGTTTTAAGCTTTTGGTGTAGCTTTAAATACTGCATGCAGAAATGTTTACAATTATTACAGATTTTACAGAAATTAAGAAAAAGTGCATATATTTTTTAAAAATAATTCATAAATAACTAATAAACTATTCAGAGCTTCTTTTTTTTTAATTACTTGAAATTTTCTTTCATGAATAAGTTTTGGTTAATGGAAATGCACACTGCAAACAATCATTTGGCAAGTGAAATTGTTCTAGTCAATATATCCTATTTTTCATATAGAATTACAAAAATTACATTGACAGTAAATGATTTAGCTTTTTCCAAGACATTACAATTTGGCTTGTTTCAAGATTATTTAAATGACACTAGAAATAGATTATTAAATGCTGTAAAGTGAAAACAGGATACATTCGCTATTTTATATTTTTATATTAATGTTCTATACTGTGTATGTGTTCAAACTGCAATATTATAATAACACTATAGTAGTCTTATAATACTGAGTGTGAGAAATGTTAGAAATATTTTCTTGCCACATTTCAGATCATTTTTTGTAGAATGACCCAAAGAACCACAGAATTTGAAAATGAATCCAGATCGTTTTAGATTGCACATTAAATGTGATCTGTGTGAGACTGGTCAAATCATAACTGGACTTGAATGTTACTCTTACCTGAAAGCAAGCATCCTTCAGCACTGTTTGTTTTATGATTGGTGCATCATACATGTGGTTTCTATATTCAGTGCTTTGTGTCCTCAGTATATAACATATGGTCGATAAAGGCCATGTTGCAGCCCTTCTTCAACAAGACACTTCATATCCTCCCATACGTAGTTAGGAGCCAGATTTATTGTGTGATTTTAATGCAACTGATCTTTAAGGTTTCCAGAGCTGACAGACCTGGCTGTCTGTGAAAAGAATGATGGGAAAGCTGCTCTACTCACAGAGCACGAGAACAAGCAGATGTGAAGGGACAGATGTGCAGGAAGTTCACAGCCACAGGAAGAGTGGAGCTCACGCCATCACCCCCCCCCCCCAATCAGCGGAGGAGAAATGAAGAAAGTGTGTAGGATGCTCCTCAATTTGTTCTTGTGGTGATGTAATGGCCCCCACAGCTCTCACAAAGCTCCTCTGAAGTAAGATGTAAAACTGGGCGACAGGTACTGAGGCTTACCCACCATATCAGTCCCACATAACAAGGCCACAGGAGTGTAGTGTACGATGATGTTGCCATGCAGTGGGAACAACACCAATTTCACAACAATGCCATGCAGGAGGAACAACACCAATTTTGTGAGGTTGGCTGCCTTATGTGGTCCCCAGGACACAGCTGCATTGTCCTCCTGGGCTCTGGTGATGATGGGACCACACAGCATGTGTACCAAAGGCTTGTGAAGCTCCTGCACTCAAGTAAGACAGTAATGAAAAAAATGATGCCTGCTAAGGTTTGGGCCCTGTGATTTTCAAAAAAGATTACAGCTACGTTCACGTTTCCGTTTGTGCTTTCATAAACAGCAGAGTCTCTAGAGCAGAGTGATTTAGAAAATGTGCAAACAGATGAAGCCAAGCTGATAGAAAGTCTGCAATGACCTTAAAGACACTAGGACCTACCATAGCTTGGTCTAGTGGGATAAATATATATGTAGACCTTGAATAAAAACATGCATTGTTTAACCCTTATATTCGAAGATATTAGCAGGTGTATTATAGTAGGCATAAACTCACAGTGCAGCCATATCTGACTGTGATACAGGGAGGGCGATTTGAGTCAATGACTTAATAAACACAGAACTTGACTGAAAATTGCCCCTAAGTGACCTAATCTGGACTCAAGAAAACCAAAGCATTAAAGAAATAAAACCCGTTACACATGTTTCCAAACTTACATATGTGACTTTGATCATAGAGAATCCATGAACCCATGTACATTTTTCTAGGGACTTGTCAATATGTCACATGGAACAGGATGGGGAACTCTTTACTGTTTATTAAAAATTTTTATGGGTTTATTCATCAAATTAGGGCATCTAGTAGCCTAGTGATTAGGGCGTTCGTCCTGTGATCAGGAACCTATGGGTTCGATTCCCAAGACTGCTAAGCACCTCTGAGGTACCCTTGAGCAAGGTACCGTCCCCACACACTGCTCCCTGGGCGTTGTGTTCCTGGCTGCCCACTGCTTCACTCAGTGAATGGGTTAAATGCAGAGGAAGAATTTCGTGCTGTTCACACTGTGTGCTGTGGGGTGTTCGCAACAGAATGGTCACTTAACACTATTTCAATTATTATTAAAATGTGACAATAAGGCTTGCTACCTCATATGTACCATGATGATGTTCAAAAGGAAAGACATACAGGTAAATAAGACTTTTTCAAATTTTGTGCCAAAAACTTAGATCACATAGATCACAGAACGTGTGGTCAGCTGCAAAAAAGCCCATTTTCAATTCACGGTTTTTGAGATGTAACGAGACCTAACCTATATACATATATCTGCCTATTCAGGCTGATGAATGTTAACCTTTCCATTCACGCTGATAAGGAGTTTTCAGACTAGACTGCTTTTTGAATGAGGCACAATACAGGGCAGCTGATCAGAGCAGAGGTCATTTTCTAATATCAATCTTAAAGGCACTGGAACACAAAAGCCTGTTTAATTGAGAGATACATTTTAAATGAAATACAATGATTTTTGATATGTAAACCAGGTAAACATCATTAATAGACCTATAAAAAAAATACAGTATATGGGAACTTCAAGTTCAACCGGTTCCACTTTGTGCACCATAAACTCACCAATCTCATTTTGCACAATAAAGGTCAAGTCAAATTTTTGACAGAACAAAGACTGGCGGCTGTGGCCATTATAGCATACTTAAACGTCAAAATGACAGCTACACCACCGTTCAAACGGATCTATGCAACGGATCAGATGACAAATATGACACACAAGAATGCTGAGTTTCCTTCAGAAAATACCCAGAGACACACCAGGTCTTCTCTTGAAGCCTTTAAAAAGTCTCCAGCTGTTTGCAGCTGCAGCACAAAGCAGGACAAACACCTTGCAAAGCCATAAGCTGCCTTCACTCTGGCAGCCTCAGCGCTGAGCTTGACATCCGCACAAGTCACTTCCTCAGAGGGTTCGTGGGTCAGTGATAAAGCTGGAGATGGCATGTGTTAATCATTTCAAGGCTGTTATTCAGCTCTCTTGTCCCTGAAGATGCACAAGAAGAAGAAGAAGAAGAAGAAAAAGTACAAGAGTTGTACTGCTCTCTGCTGCTACTTCTGTGCTGTTTATAGCTGATGTTCAATCACACTAATGAGGAACATCTTCAGAGTTAAAGTACTGTATGTACTGTATGCAATCTTTCTGCTGATGACAAGCTTGACTGAACGCCCCAAAAGGCTGAACCAGTATGGTCGCAGCGTTTGTCATACTCACTGAATTTGTGTGTGGGTGTTTATGCATCCAAGACAGGATGGATGATGGTTAAGGAGTATGCAAAGGCCATAGTCTCTGTAGTACCACTGTCTGCACTCGCTCGTCAATCTCCCTCTCCATCCCAGGGAAAACTCAATGTCACTCCAAGTGCGAAAGAGGTCCAGGGATTAAACGCGCTCCTCTGTTCCTGTCTATGTAACAAATGATCTGTCGGATGCGAGAGATGAAAATTATCATCGCAAATACCTCACTACGGTGTTTTTTCCTCTCCATGGATGAGGAAAGATTGAATCTTTTCTCTCCATCTCTCCATTTCATACAACTCTCAAGGTACTGACATTCACAGCAGGGCATTCTAAGACTTAATACTGCATTTTTGTGGGGCTTTTATGATAACTAATTTGTGTCTTTGGCAGATTATTTATTCAGAAATGCCTGAAGATATTTCTGCTCACAATCCACAAACCCCTACTTTAAATCCGAAGCTTTAAACTGAGGTAAATCTTCATTCCTTTTAAAGACTTAAAATGTTTAGATGGGACATACTTCAAGCTTCCTGGATTTTGTACTTGCGAGAGGTTCTGGCCAGCTAATGGGGAGATTATGCTGTGTCATGTAAAGTGGGACAAGTAGAAACCAATTCGGGTACAATGACTAGATTCCAAACATTTGGTATGGATGAAAAACAGTCGCTTTCCATTTCCATGCCTGAAACCAGACATCGTGCAGCTCCGAGAACTGTAGTGGGGCGCATTACATCATCAATCTTTTGGCAGTGCTCTTGCAGACATTAACTCAATGGGATCAAAGTCAAAGCTGAATCACAAGAATAACTCATTGCAAGTTCATTTAAGCGTGGCAGATGGTCAGTTAACGTCTTGTGGGGTTTGTCTTTACTGTGATTCTTGAGTTCTCTGAGTCATAGAGTTAACCAGTTCAGGACAGAACAGCTGGGTGTATGGTAAGTCTGTCATGCTTCGCCTCTTCACTCTTCACACTGATAAGCTCTCAGTGATTTGGAAGGGCTGCTCTTCATGTGGTGGCATGGAGTCTGCAATCACAGCTTGGCCTTGTCACTTGGCGTAGACTCCTAATTATGATATTTCATTTCAGCCAGGCCTTAGAGCTGTGAGTCCACAGAAGCATTGCTCCTCACTCCCCATCTCTGATCTCATATTGAGCATATATTTCATACAGCACTGCCACAGATCAAAAGCCATTAAATTGTCCATACTGAAGATTTACAGACTCCTAACAGCCATCAACTTCGGCTGTGACTTTTATGATACGCAGAGGGCACCTGCTGAGTTCTCATTTCTGACTGCTGCTGTGATGATCTTTCAGATCCTCCACTCTGACCTCCAAGTTGGATCATGGGTTGCTTTCTCTTTGCCAAATCAGTAACGCTACATAATCAGACATGCAGTTAACAGACATGTTATCAATTATGTTTGCTCATATGGTTCACTTTTAGACCCTCCGTTCTTCTGTTTTTGGATCTGTGGCGATACATGCACAATCAATTTTCATGATTTTCTGTTTACAAATGTGATGAAGTATTTTTGAAGGTTACAGTGAAGCACTGCAAGAACACACTAAGCTGGTATGCAGGGGACAAGGCAGAGTCAGGGTAACATCTGGACACCAGGGGCATGGGGTGGTTGAGCTTCCCGTGGGCTCCAACGGTCAGCAGACAAAGAAGCCACAGAGCCGCCTGGAAGCAGCATGCTGGGAGGAGAGCCCACAAGAGCCCAATCTTTAACCAGCCTGAGAGAAAGCAGGAGGAATCTGCCATAACTCACTTATAAAACAACATGAGGCTATGACTGCTCTGACCTCAGGCCCACAGACACAGCCCTTCTAGCAGCCTCAGCTATAAGCCAGCTTTTATTTTTTATTGCTTTGCATTCTTGATGGCTTCCAAATCCACAAATCTTAAAATTGTAAGAATGCAGTTGTTTTTTAGTTGTTTTTTTTGCACTAATTTATTTTCTCTCATTAGCTGGATCCACCCCTCTCTCTGTGTACAGAATGTTTCCATACTGTTCAGACATGACCAATCCTTTCCATCCCTCCACTATGAAACCCAGTCCCAACCTCAAAAACACTAATTCTGTGGAAATTATACTTCCCTAATCTCACTTCTGGACTGATTTCAAATCAATCGTTTTTAAAAAAATAAATCCTCCGTGCTTTATAAATCATTTGGTTTTATCCAAAACAAGATTTGTATTTTACAAAGGTTTGCAATGAAAAGTGCTGATCTCTAGAACTAAAAAGTATAACATGGAAACGTTGGGTTTTAACTCAATTCTTAGGTCAAAAGCTTGATTCAGTGAAGAATCCTCGTCAACAATCAGCCCATGTTTGGACTGTGTCCTCAGAATCCCCATCATTATAGAGAATGGCATGCACCATAATTAATGAGTAAATACTTCAAATAACTCTCTTTAAAATTAATAGGAAACAGAGACCACTTGTTTATGGGTGTACTCAGGGATGCAACATAGATCATGTTGATAACACAGTGATTCACAAATCATAAATCACTCATCATGCTATTGTTTATTAAATGGAACATGTTTCCCCAATTAGGGCCTGTCACAACAGGGCCTCCTCATTCAGAGTACATCGCTGTACAAAGGCCTCCCATTGGGAAGAGTGGGTGTTTTCCCCCTTTTCTTGCTTTGTTGATCTGCTGCACCAAGGTAAAGCTATTTATTCCCCTCTTAATTCTGCCTGACATTTACAATTACTGGCTCTTTCCATTCTGGCAGTGACTCCCTTGCAAGTGCCGGTGATTGTCAAACACTGTTAGAAGTGCTCAGATCACAGGGAACTTTATAGGGACAGTGTGCATGGACTGGAGGTCTTTTATAAGCATGTTGCGGCATTCGAACAGGACGCAGCTCATTTCCAAATGGGAAACGATAAAGACTCTCCATTTCCTATTAATGTCATAGGCAGAAAAAATGCTGGTCCAACCTGGACAGGTCCGGATCAAGTTATTTTATTGCCCTTTTTAACCTTTTATTTTCAGAGGTCCTTAAATGAGTCATATCATCTCAACAATTTAACAAATTACAACCTCAATAACAGCTTGAATGCAAACACAAATAAGACAGTTGAGTGAACTGGTGCACCGCACCGTCTCCTCTTGTATATGTTCATCCGTTAAAATACACTTTTTAAATGGTGTAGATAGTGATGACAGTGTCGAACTCAGCAGGGAGAGCTGGGAACAGAATAAGGGGAATTGTTTGTTTCCTTTTTTCAGCAACAACAGTCAGATTCTCTTTCTATGACTCACTACAGAGACACTTATCTAAAGTGAGATGTTTCTTTCTCATGAATGATCTGGGGACTATTTTGGCAGAGCCTTTCAAACAAACAGAGCATGCTGCCTCTTTCCCTTTGAAAGGAGGTATGGCTATTACAGTACTAATTATGTGATGGTCCACTAACACTTCAGCCTATGGAAAACATTGACATAAGAGTGAGCTTGGTCCACTCAGCTACAATATCCCTGACTCCACTTTGAGGTGCGCCTTGCTGCTTTTTTCCTACCTTCTCTGCATGCAAGTGGCCAGCATCGGACTACAATGTTCAAAGAAAAAAAGCACCACATTAAAATAAGTATATGTATTATTTATCAACAACAACAGAATTTAAAGCAATTAATACATGGTTTCCAGCTGGTAATCCTAATATGAACTGAGTTTCATCAGTGTTGGTAATTGGTCGTTTCACAACTTATCATTACATCCTTATATTTTATTTGTCCTGGCACATTAGTCATACAAACCTGATTGAATTCCTCAGGCAAACCCAAAGCCGTCATTGTCATAACAGCACAGAAATCATAAAATAGTGTATTGCTATGTTCATATTTAAAGTCTATGATTGCTTAAACATGTTGGTAAACATCCTGCCAAACAAGCTCAGAGTGAATTACTGAAATGGAATCACGGTTTGCAGACTCATGTTAGTATTCATAGTTTGCATAATTCTAGATCTCTTAATATTATGCTCCAGTCACAATGCCTAATCTAACCTAAGCTTCCTATCAGTCATAGACTGCATACTTCATCAACTGTGACTTTATATTTAGACAAAGGCAATCCTAAACCATCCCAATTTAATGTTAGGTCCATCCAATCTGATCTGGCAGTGGCTTTAATTTGTAACGCATTATTGCTTCAGTGTGTGGGCCTCAAATTTTGCTCAAAAGCACATCTGAGCCCTCTTAAAACACTAGCACTGCAGCGAAACAGGCCTGGAACACAACCACTGTTTTTGAGGCTTCGCTCACGCAAGATGTAAACAAGTCAAATGGTCTGTACAGCAGGTATTGACGCTGTAATCATATCCTCTGTTTGTCAATTCAGTTTACAGTGTAACCAATCGTAAAACTGGATACATTCTTTGAAAGAATTGCCTTGAGCTTTCTGCGCCGTGTATGGATTCCATTTTGTTTACAGGGTTTTTAACGCACACCCCTTACGGCTCGGGATCTGGGTTTAGGCTTCGATCACATGCCTAGATTGTCCCTCTGCGTTTAAAACAACACTGCCCTTTAGAGCAGCATTTGGAATTTATCTGCTTGACCTTATTAAGGTTGAATGTACTTCTTTTCCATTGTGCAGTTTTTCAGTTTGGAAGACACAGGAAATTCCGGGCCAGTTCACCCTTGATGTGAGTTTACGTTTGGAATATGAGCCTGCGGCTTAGTGTGACTTTGACAGAGGTTTCTGGTTACTCCAGCAGGAATCCTGCAGTATACATTAACTTCCCACTTTGAGCTATTACCAGCAAAATACAGCTCCAGCGTCCTCACGTCTACAGACCACCCGGGTCTACAGTGTCACTCCGAAGGCCTGAAGATGTACGTCTTTCTCCAAAGTGTTGTGTGACTGATTAGCGTGTGAGCTCCTATGCTTGTATCTACTTTCTCACACATACAGTAAGAGGAGAGAGAGCGGTGGCAGCTAAGAGGGTAGCGAATACTAGCACTCACTCCATAGTGCCAGCACTTCTGCACCTGCATACTAAAGCTCATTTATTTCAAAGAGCAAGAGAGTACAAGAGTAGGACAGGGTGGATCAGACAAACAGGAATACACAAGGCTGTTTCTGGACTCTGGATTAAGTCGGCAGTCTTTATTTATTTACTGTCACTCCTGATTGATCTCCCTTCAAAAATGTATTTAAAGAAAATAAATGTATTATTATTAACGCCAGATTCATGTAAAAATCATTAGCATTTGAATCCCTAATCACTTTTGGATATAACAGCATAGTCTAATTGCTGGACTGCCAGTAACTGCTAGACAATGTAAATGTAATCCTGGCACACTTCAGCATGCAGATGTTTTCCTTCTACTTCTATGGCATGAAGTAGCAGATGTCTTTTCAATTTAGACAGGCCTGATCCTGATGTAGACAAAATTCTTACCTTTGGAACTTGCTGTTTGCTTTCAACTGAAAGATTGATTCCAGAGTGAGCAAGTCACTTTGGAAAAAAAAAATCTAGCCAAGCGAATGAATGAATGATTTCGTGCACCCTTATTTCAAACAACGTGTATAGTTTTCTTTGGATATTCTTTATGTAATAATTTAGAAATCTCCTTTTGGAGGCGTGTGTGGGGGGCATTGTGCACAGTCATTTTTTCCTATTCACTATAATCAGTCTAGTCATGCTTTGTTCCTGTTTGTGTTCATATGGCTTATGCCTCTGTGGTAAATGTTTACAGACTTGATCATCCACAACTGTATCTAGTATCTAGGCATTGTAATAGCAGAATTAACCAGTAACATCTGAGGAAGTTTCTATGGCCATTTCTTCATTACGAGTGTCATTTGTTCCACTTTATTACATCTTCTGTGTTTTGAGGCATATTAGGCTTTTCAAATAAAATCAGTTAAGGAAGTATAGGACAAACGTTTGTGTAAACAGTACTAATTTGGCAGACTTGCGTACTCTAGATAAAAGAAGACATTCATTAGTCCGTGTTGACATGCCTGTTGATTTGACTGTAATTTTGTCCAAAGCAAACATGTTCAGAAAAAAGCAGATCCCATTTGTTTGTTCATCTGGTAGATGTTTCAACAGCATGTTCATCCAGTGTATTGGTTCTGCTGCCTCCCTTTGAATGTTATTGCTTGAAGCAGCATAATTAAAACAAGAAACTAATGTTAGCAATAGATCAGAAGGATATGTTTGATTTATGTTGCATATGGATGCATTGTTGCTTTGATGTTACATAGTCATACTATGGATGCTTCCTCACTGAGGATAGTAAAGCTTAGCCAGACGTTTTCATGCTTGCCTGACCCTGGTGTCAGTCAGAACAATGGAGAACGCAGTGGAGGATCTGCGCCTAATACTGAGTGAGCGGAGAGCTTGAACAGAGCTTTCATTCAGCGGCCTCAAACGGGACAGGTGTTTCTGATAAGCTGAGCAACTGGCCATTGTTCAGTATGGACAGCAGAAGAGCTCTGTCATAAACAAAGCCAAGCAGAGCCCAAACAATAGGAGACTGACGAGAGGATAAGGGGAGAGAGAGAAAGAAGAAAGAAAGAGACTTGGCTTTTCTGCTGGAAACATCTTCGTAGGTCATGCAATCTGCTCTTCATAAGACACCCAGTATTAACCATCATTTAGTTAATAACTGCAACGGATTTTGTTGTGCAGTGATACAGTTGAGCAATGCAGCATAATTAAGCCAGTTAAACAGGAACAGCATTTCTGGAAGGATTGCCAGTAATAGTCACAGTACCCTATGTGTTTACAGGATCTGAAGTCAACTTTTAGTAAACAGTATACGCCATTTTGTTTTTCTTGACATACTGCATGAAATAAATATCCAGATTCCTAAAACTTACAAATATTGCCAGACCAGGTTGTCATATCACTTTGAGTACTCAAAAAGAAATTGTGAAGTGATATATTTGCAGATTTATGTTCATGTAATAAAAATGAGAATTTCTTTCTCTTTGTTTTAAGTGTAAGCTGAAATGTCCTGCCTGCTGTACTGCACATGCTCAGTTTCCTCTTGTACATTTGGACTCTAGCCCTGCGGTTAACGATTGGCCGTGTGGTTATAGGAACCCATAAGTGATTTAATTTGTATGAGACATATAGAAAACCTGACATCTTTACAACTGAATATGATGGTATCTCCTTAAACTATCGCTTATTGAACAATAAAGTAGTAATATTTTAAGCAAAGTACTGCAGCAATATATGGGGAATATTATAGGACTATGATTCAATGTAAAATGCACTAAACATTGCTGAGTCTTTTGCTACTGTGTAGATACTTGGTTCTTTTTGCACTGCACAGTGATTAAAAACAGATGGACTCATAAAGGAAATCTGAAAACATTCATATTATTCGTGCTAAAGGGAAATAGCCAAACACTACAAATACATTTTTATAATATAGTGTCTATTAATTTTTTAACAATATGCACAGTTCTCTGAACAGTAAAATGTACTTTCTCTATACTTTCCTATGGGTTTTTTATATAATTCCAGGCCAAACTTACCTCTTTTCAGATAAAGCTCAACCAAAACCCATTCATTTTTCATTGTAATGTGCCCAGTTTCTTAATTCTAAGCAACGGCCCTCTATGAAAAATTACTTAGCTGCGGTCTCTTTATCACCTGGCAGTTTGATATATCTCCCCACTATGCACCACTGATATCCACTCACGGTGCCTCCACCTGAACAGGACTTTCACACCTTTACTGTTCCATTTGCTCCTCTGCTCCATTCAAATGACTAAGTATTCCCTCCATTAGAAGCCCGGCATCAGCCCAGGTCTTTTAAATTACAGTTGTGGGTTTTCTCATCAGTCAGCAGAGGCCATTGTACAGCCCAGCATTTACACAGCACCTGAGCGCTTTATCATCATGACAAAGTGATCCTGTAGCCCTGTAAACGATTGTTTCCCTTAAGATATAAACAACTGGGATTATGCGCTACTCTTTATTGATGTTTTTCCTCTGGCAAACTGGTTAAGAATAAAATGCTTGGTTGAGGCCTCGGCTGTTTGTTCGTGTGTCCACTGGATTTAGGAAATAAGAGATGTTGAGACAGCAGTGCACAGCTCAGAGGGAGTCAATTGCTGGTGAATGGAGTCATGTTGGGTTGATATGTAGACATTCATAGCAAGGTAGTGTATGATGGGATAAGTGAGAAGTCTTCTTCTCAAAGCATTCCAGTTGAAAGAAAGTCATGAAAAAGGAGGAGCGCGCAGTCATGAATTTGACAAATCCAAAAAGACATGCAGCTCAACATTTGACTTAAAAACCAATGATTCAGCCTTATTACGTGAAATGACTTGGAGAGAAATTTGGCATCTAAACGTAGTTCACAGTACATCAACCAGGTTAGTGTGGTTATTTGAAAACGTGAGTATATTTGCAATAATGATTTATTTCAATGTAATAAAAGTCACCGAACTGACTCTCTGTATTGCTTGCCCAGATAGACATCACTAAAAAAATGCTAGTCAGTTCCTAGTCAGACATGTTTATCATCTAACAGCCAAAGATATTCTGATGGAATGTCTGGCAGTTACTTTTCAGCTCAAGAGTTTATTTGAAGTTCAGTAGTATGCTGAAAATGTTTAGCTTTTTTTGGTGACATAGCACTAACAAGTTAGTAATACTTCTATAATGGATTTTTTCATTTTGGAAGGTTATTATTATTATTATTATTATTATTGTTGTTGTTGTTGGTGTTGTTGTTAGAACAAGAAGAAGGAGAAGAAGAACACTGATGGACTATCATTATTGATTCTATCATTTTGGTGTTCAGTATTGATTAAAAAAAAAATGCATGCTGACCTGTTCAGCATGCATTTTCATTCAGTCTGGATTTAGAACCTGACTTATGACTGGCTCTTATTAACTAAAGAATTATTTGTTACTTGCAACTCTGTCACTTGTCCCTCTGCGAACTTCACTACGTTTATGACTTACTTTCTTCTTTAGTTGTGAATATTTCGGAATATGACAGCAATTCCTCAAATAAAACTCCAAAACCCATTACATGACAGAACCAACATGTTGTGTGTATATGCCAAATAGATTTTAGCTCTTTGGGCAGTGCATCCAGTTTCTGAAGAACATTCAGCAGCAGGAAGCCTTGCTGTTCCCTAGGCATTCACACGCTTCAGGGCACTCTCCTCAAACTGATGTTCTCTCCCACTGCTTTGATTCCGGATGTTGACAGATCACCACGGTTCCCTGACACAAATTGGTTTAATTGGGTAGAAGTCAACTGGTGCTGGCAGGTCAGCCCAGTGCTGATGGCCAGCAGAGGCCAAGGTTGTGGGTAAACAGGAGGTAGGACTGCCCCAGAGGAGGTCAACTGGGTTCTGCTGAGATCTGCCCACATCAAGGCCCACAGAGCCCGGGCCGCATTTGCTCTGATGGATTCCTTAATCTATTCAGGACGACACCAAGATCCAGATCATTTCCACCATGGCATTAGCTCACCAACCAATCCCCCTAACCCCCAGACCCTCCAAGACTCTGTGGCTGAGCACGAGCATGTCTTGACCAGGGCTGAGTAAACAATGCACTAAATGAGCTTACATGTAAAAAGAGATGCACACACAAGATGAGACCCAGCCTGCATGTTAGATGGGTCCCATTAGTGACCATCCTTGATTGTGCATTCCTCTCCACGATGCATAAGTGTGGTCACACAGTGCTCTCTGTGAAGAATAACAGAAGCTGTCCTGCACAGAGGGAAACGCATTGTGGGTGGTATTTCATGCTGGACTACATTTCAATAAGTCACGCCAAGCCACAGCAGATTTTGGCCCCGGTGGCATTTAGCCGAGTTGCTCAAGTTGTTAATGTATTCTACAGAGGGAGGTCGGTTTCTTTCCCTGGTTGACTTAAGGTGCAGATTTAGTCAGTGACAAAGTGTGACAGGTGAGAAAGGCCACGCAAATTTGACCTTAAACTTATACAGTGGGAAAACAGAAAGGTAAGGATAAAGGCAATGCACAATATGGAAAGCTTTGATCTTCTCCCCTTTTTCCACTGCCCAGGGTAAAAATTGGATATGACAAGGTATGCAATCCACATAGCATTGGATAATATTCTTTGCAGTGTATGTTTGACTTGCATTACATCTGTTTTACTTTCTGTAAAACAGAACATGTTATCTAGGCTACTGCTGTTGTAATGGAGTACAGCTGGTTCCTGGGGTGGTGCAGTGGAGCACTGAAACCTCCAGACCATGATAAGAGTCCTGCTGCTCTCTATATAAACACGCGGCTGACTTTACATTGTTCGATAATATGTTTGGTAACACACACACTGTGTGTTTGACCGCTTCTCAGAGCAAACTAATGCTGTATAGTGAAATCACGTCAGCATCCACAATCTACACATGGATCTGTTCTAGAGTACACAACATTGCCGGGCCAAAAAAAGTAGAAAAACCTGTATTTATCCTCCAGAAGGAAAGATAAATTGTACTGTTGGTTTTTAATTATAGGATGGTAGGATGGTCATAATTGCATCAGTGTTTCATGGAGCAGATTGTGACGGAGACTTGGAGATAGGAAGAGCAGAGCTTCGGGCAGCACTGAGCTGATTTATTGAGCTGAATGTAGAACAATGAAAGAAAAGTTGGGAGCTGAGCAAGATGAAGTCCGCCTTGGGATTCTGCTGATGTGTTTCCACCGCATTAATTGCTGGGATAGCACAAAAGTCTACACAAACACTGAGGTGCTGTTGCTTCACTAAATATTATGCCAAATCCTTTTCAGCACTGTCATAGAATTGTTATATCCTGTCTCCGACCTGCATGTGCAAACAGAACACTCTTTCAATCTGTTGCAGATTTATTAAGTCACATTCTGAGGTTATGTGAATGAAACACTGATTGTTTTAACATAACAGTTTGAAAAAAAAAAAAGCAGCGTATACCACTTGGAGTTGTTTTTTACATGTGTTAATGGCTTCTCGCGTTGAACAGCGTGGGGACAAAAGCCCAGCAAAACAATCTCTGCCTGTGTAGCCATAGGGGAAATCCAGCCTATTGTAACCTCCTGGAAATAGAGGAGCAGCTAAAGCCTGACATGTTGTTTTCATGTAATATTGACGGTATCACAAAAGGTAGAGATGTCAACGAAACATATTTCCATTTTCGTTTATCACCGCCAGGCAAAGCCCTTTAATGCCATCCATCGCTGCTGTAAGCTAAACTGATTCCATTCACACATGATTTTATTTTGGAAATCCGATAAGTGGTCTGTCATAACAATGTTGCATGTGTGGTGTGGTCACTGGTTTGATGATGACTTGAAGGAAGTTGGAGGCTGTGCTTGTCACAGAGGAGATTCAATTTATCACAGGCTCTCTGTTGAGAGGCAGATAGAGAACAGGCCAAAATCACAGTGTTATCTTAATAGGATTATTCAGTAATTTCCTATCGTTCCCACAAAGACTGGATTGGCCAATCCAGCCCCTATGAATTTTAATTGGAACTGTCAATTCTGAAATCCAAGCCTTAGCACAATGCATTTTATATACAGCTTAGGCAAAAGATGAGTACTTTAGAAATGGCAGATGATTACTTTTTTTTTTACTTCAGTTGTAAGTGTTCTTGGCTATGATAAGAAAATGTGTGAAAGTGAAGTAAACATGAACAAAATAAATGCTGGTATAAAATTTTGGAGAGGCATTTCCTAAAGACAGGTATCCTTAGTGAAGGGATAAATTAATAATTTATATATAAAAATGAAATGTGTGTTTATATAAGCATGTTATACATTTATACTTTGTCACAAACTACATTGTGCCATGTGGACATCATATGTTTCCCGATTCATAAAAAAAACTGTCTTAACGCTTCTAGAGATTTATTTCCTAATGATTATGGCTCAGGATTTTGTGCTTTATGTTTTGTTCTTCCCTTTTCAGTAATTTCTAATGATGTCGGACAGGCTGAGAAGCACGCTCTGAGAGTTGCCGCTTGAATGACTTTCACAGATCTGGCCTGTGTGGAGCAGGAGAGAAAATCAAGTTCCTCAGATGTCTTTAAAACAGGACTTCAATCTGTCTTTGTCATATATCATCAAACGGAGTCATTAGGGCGTCTTTGCAGCAATGAATTAGCCCTGGACAGCTGTCCGATTCATATCTCCTTGAACAATAACAATATATTCTGCGCTGTGCTCACAGAGGTGCCCTTACTGTAAATTACTCACGATCCAAAGCTGAACAGGCTGGGGGTGTAACCCTAAGGGACTGTACCCTCTGCTGAGTTGAGCTAATGCTCAGGCCAGTAAATCTGTCAGCTGATGGTTTTCCAAGACGCCATGGACACAGCGGCAGACAGAGGGAGGCCGAGGCTGTGCAGGTCAGAGGTCAAGCCTGCGATGAGAGGAGCCTCTGCTGTGTGATAGATCAAGGAGAGCTGCTGTAAATAGGTGGTACACTGAGGCACTGAACTGTGGGAAATCCAGAGTGTACATCATCTCTTTTGCGACGTCTATCCATTCTACACAAAGGCAGCCCTGATAGCTCTTTTCTGTGAAACAGACTCAAATCACTGATCTCACACAAAGATCAGATAGCCTGCTGCTCCACGGCAGATACCGACAACAGTTGCCAGCAGGGATATTTACGCTTCACTTTATCCTCACTTTTGCCTTCCCAGGAGGAATATTTTTCAAGTAAATTTTTTTACATAACTTGAAAATGCTAACGTGAAAATGTCTTAATTAAGAGACGTATACAAATGCTCTGAATTCTATATTAATAATGAAAATGTTCAAAACGTTTTTTTCTTCATCCTATAAAGTTACTTTTTTGTAGTTTAAAGTTATGTTTGAACAGTTACAATATAGAACCAAAATTATGTGCAGGACGGCCCTCCTGCCTGGTGCCTCATTGAATGCATAAAATGTCACCAGGCAGGAATGTTCACAGTACAACTACAATTATTATTAGTAGAAGTAGTACTAGTTGCAGGTCTCTGAGGGTCACTCGGTCTGTCGATGACTGGGATATTCAATAATAATAATAATAATAATAATAATAATAATAATAATAATAATATGTTATTATTAGTGTTGTTTTTGTCATCACTATTACTATTATTATTATTAATATTGTTATTATTATTATTATCATTATTATTATTATTATTATTATTATTATTGCTGTAATGATAAATATAAGTGTGACTTTGTAGAGACTGTATATGGCATATAAAGGGTCATCTGCTGAACTGCAAAAAACTATTCAAGCTTTCAAATTGTTCTTTGATCTGTTGTGGTTCTATTTATATGTGTAACTACTGTTTTTACCAAGAATACCTTGAAAAACCCTTTGAAAAAAGGGTATGTGAACTACAGATTTCTTGCCCTGAGTAATTAATTCTGCTTTTAAAGTGTAAATTGTAAACTGGATCAATGATGCAGTTCACAAAAATCACACTCAGTTCCTCACCTCCTTCCAGTTATGTGCTGCTGCAATATATATGGCACCAGCTAGGGCTGAAGCTTCCCTCACATTGCAGCATGCCATAGGTGTAAATGTAAATGGGAATCACTAATTAGGCAGTATTTTTTTCTGTGAACTCCACTTGAAAACAACAGCAAGTGAAAACAGCCAGTGTAGAGAAGAACACGAGTCTGTTGGATTGGCACTTTCGTTGAAGTAAGTGAAAATAGCTTCTCTTCTCAACTGAGGTTTCATTCAAGGTTAGTCAAGCGAGAAGGAGCTCAGAAAGGTTGATTCATTTTTACTTGCCTTTTTTCCATCTCAGGGTGAAATGTCTCTTTTTTTATCTCACTGTCAATGAATTTATTGAACAGTATTGAATTTCGAAGCTCTGAAATGCCCTGGATGTAATAAGAAATATGTTTTGAGTAAAAAATCCTCATGGACTTTATAATTCCAGTCACTTCATTGCTTAGGGTTTCATTTTATTAATTTTTTTTTTGCCCACTCCACTTTTTGACTTAATTATTCAGTGTCACAGGTCATGGGTTTATCGGCCAATATCAGTGCAATTTAACACAGAGAGGCAAATAACTGCACGAGGGCCACATAACCAGCTCTCAATAACTCATCCATCTAGGCCAAACATGTATACATTACTCTTCATGCATGCTATTTCCAAATAGTCATTGATTTTCCATTAGCGTGCCACATATGTTTGTGCCTCTCTGGTGGCCAAAGATTACATAACAGCTCCTAAAGCTCCGCCACTCTTGAAGAGGATCTGACAAAAATGTATCCTGAACATCAGCCTAATGCAAGGACAAATCTGTTCTACAATGCTGCCGATTTTCGCCAATTTCACTTAAGAACTGACTGAAGGGATGTAGTACAAACCTTTCTGCAGTATGTGCCTGAATCTCTGTGCCTGCATCCGTTCATCAGTAGCTTCAGTAGAGCAGGTAAAGGCAAAATGAACTCAAGCAGAAGGCCTATTGAATATTAATTGGCTGTGCGGCAGATGGTCCTCAATGGGGAGCGAGAGCTGCCCTGTGTCTGTCAGACCTCCAGGACCCATAAATACATGTAAAACAAACAGCCTAATTGCATGTGTAATACTACTGAGCAAGAAGGGTTATACAACACAGGAGGGCAGCAAGTGCTGGCCACATGGATTATTACACTGACACTGCATTAACACTGACCTCCACACTCGCTTCGACATTACCATTTCATACTTAGATCTCAGCACCAATCTGGTATCCATAATAATATTCTTCCAGATAAGCACGCAGAAAACAGATGCTGTTTTCTGAAACGCCTGGACTAAGAAACAGCATTCACAGTGTAGAAGAAAGGTTAAATGTAGACATATTCTTCTCAGAGGGCAACCTGTCAGCCACTCCACACATCCATGTCTATATAGTTTCTCTGCTCAGAGAGATGCTGCATTCTGAGAGTACTGCAATGTACTCTCTCAGTGGAGATCGTTGTCTGAGCTCAGAGTTTTTTGGAACATTCAGTTTTTTCACAGCCTCATCTGCTACAGAAATGGAGACAATGTACAGCATGATAGGAAATCCACCCTTAACAAAAAAATCACATGTAGTTGAGGTTTTTTGTGCGTTTCAAGAAAACATGCGACATCCTGTGATCAAGGCAATACATTACAGGTCAACAGGGTAATTTTTAAGTACAATAGGTATCACAATGAACATTTTTCAAGTTTATATTTTTAAACATATTTTTGTATTGGAAGCTTTGATAACAAAATAGATATATATTTAGATGTGCAAATGGCATTACTAAAAACTAACAAAAACACAGATCTAGCCTTTGATAATAAATTAAATGGTCATTGTGAAGACACATTCCAAAGTACAATTTTAAAGCACAGATTATTGAAATATTATAGTTCTGTTGTTTATTTAAGAAAATGCTATGCACATTCACTAGGTTTTATATCTTCAGTACTTTGAGATGGCTACATAATCTACCATAAACTCAGCTATACAGTATATGAAATCCTTCTGTAAAATTATTCAGAATGTGCTTAGGAATTAACACCTCAAACTTCACAAACACAAGAATTCTATAAGCTGAGATGTCATATCATGACTGTGTGAAAGTGTCACTTATTTAAAAAAAAAAAACAGACATATTCGGATATTCTAGTTTTTAGTGTTAAATGACACAGCATCATTAGTGTGGGCGGAACTAAGATTTCACTGAAATTGCTCAATTTTGGAAAGTATAGTAGACATAAGCGCAAGTGTACCAATGCACCAAAAATGCACATATATCTGTTGGAACTGTTCTGACAGTTGTATGATTGCAAGAATTCATTAAAAATTGGGCAGACCAAATTGGTCATTTCTGCCTGGAGTGTCTCCCCCTACTATGTTTTTATTCCTAAAATTGTTCATATTGTCTCTGTCTCAATTTTCTTCTGTTTTAACATGATTTGAACACCCTCTACACCAGGGGTGGCCAACCAGTCAGAGACCAAGAGACACATTTTTTACTGTGTTACCGCAAAGAGCCACATCATACACATGGGCACACATGAACATCACCCATCCCTTCCTCA
>JBBJLS010000002.1:13070468-13099354 GCA_037577275.1 Bryconaethiops microstoma
AAACACAAACACAAACTTCGATATCAACGTAAGAGCCGCATGAAACCAGGCAAAGAGCCGCATGCGGCTCGGGAGCCTCGGGTTGGCCACCAGGGCTCTACACTATGTGAAACATTCAAGATGAATGTTAGAAATGCTTCGAAATAAAGTGTATTTTTACATTAACATACGTTAGAACTTATTGTCTTCTTGCATTTGTTTTCATGTTGACAATATGTGGTTTCATTTTGTGTCTGAGTTTTGTATAATCACATGATAACTTGAAAAATCTGTTTCAACACCCTCTAATTATACATGTGAAAATGAGTCAAGAAAGTCACACGTGAAAAATGAAATATGAATAACAGTGCATGTGAAAAATCCAAAGCATCCAAAGATTAAAAAAATAATTATCTTGTCAAATTCCGGTAGTTTCTGTAAGGATGCTTCTGTAAGTGTGGTAAAATCAGTTTAAAATATAAGCAAAACAATACATGCTGATCATGTCCAGCAAAGGTCCCTTCAAGACAAGGATCACTGAATTTCCATCTGGCAAATTTCCTGCAGCGACAAGTTCAAGCATGTGCTTTTTTCCACAGTATTCACAGAATAGCAAAAACTAAACAAGCATTAAGGACGGAGAGTTAGAGATCAAACCCATCCCCCAAGACACAAAACCTATTTTCTCCTCAGCCATCTGAGATAAAACACCCTCAGTCTATTAACACCTCTGCAGGACGGCTGTCTCAGGATATGTGTGTGTGTGTGTGTGTGTGTGTGTGTGTGTGTGTGTGTGTGTGTGTCTGTGTGTCTGTGTGTCTGTGTGCATGTTTGTGTTTGTGTGTGATTGTGTGTACATCTGTATGTGGTCAATACCTCAAGGGCCAATATCTGTGAGAAAATAATGATATTAGAAATATACCTGGAGATGATAATTACTGAACACTGGCTGCCTGTATTCTCACAGTGTTTCTGAATGAAGTTCAGCTTTTGTGCTTTGCATTGATGTCACACTGATTATCTATGTGCCTTCATGTGTCTTATGTGAGCCATGTCTGGAATGGCATTTGGGCAACAAATGTGGTGCTGTTGAAGGCAGCAGTCTTGTGGTACGGGGGTTCTGACAGGATGGGCTGTAGTTTACTTTCACCTTGAGTGAGCAGACATTGCCAGGGCCCAGATGGCCACAGACAGGGTGTGAAGGAAACAAGGAGAGAGCAGATAGAATGCAGAAGAGAGAGAGAGGGAGAGAGAGAGAAATATAGAGAGGGAGAGAGAGAAAAAAATGAAGAAAGGGAGAGAGAGAGAGAGGGAGAGACTGAAAGACAGACTGGGGGGTAAAAACAAGCATTACACATCCTATTCTCCTACTAACCGTCCTCATACGCCTCATCACTCACAGACCCATTGTTGATGTTACTTTTAATGTATTATTCTAATAAACAGATGGAGCGCCGGCACACATGATCTTTCAAATAAATGGAATACTGATAGACCTGTATTTACCCAAGTGTGTCTCTCCTTCCTCAAACATCCTGAATAGAGGACACAGTCTTATGACAAACAACGGAAATGTAAAGGGAGTTACTATTGGCACTGTAATTTGTTTGATTAAGATAAGAGGAAAAAAGCCTGGACCACTCTGTTCAACAGACTGTCATAGTCGTCCGAGTGTCTGTTTTACAAGCTGATTTGAAATAAAACCCTACTGTACGGGGTGAAGTTAAAGGCTTTGTTTCTCCTACAGTCACTAAAGGGACTTTCACCACTGTTTGATTGCCTCTGTTATCTGTTTGCTCCAAAAACACTTGTTCCAAGTGTCCTGGATTTGTAGACAGGTTTTAACAGGCTAACTCATAGAGCAGTGGACAGGATGTCCGGAGTCTCGTCTCTCTTGTTTTCCTATTGTTTCTGTTTAACTCACAGTTATGACTGAAGGCAACAAACTAATGTGTTGATATGGTTCCTCCAGGAAGGAAGTGTTCTCTGGAACCCAGCCTGAGATGCAGAACATGTTTTTGAGAGTCTTCTGTCTGAGTCAACATTAGATCAATACCAGCAGCAGATCTCACAGCCTCTATTCAGCACAATCATGGATGACGTCACTGAGCTGCCTTACAGGGCTGTGTTGATGTTGGAGAAATGAATGAGATTACCCTCAGTTCTGTGCTCTGCTGTCTAGAGGTGGTGTTTGGCCTTAATTTCTGTTAGCAGTTGAGATTAGAGCTGAATATAGGATAGGCGGAATGAAAAAGCATTGTCATCAGAGCATTGACCTCAGTTATATACACCTATAGATCCACGGTTAGACATGAGAGGCCCAGACCCTTGCTAAAAAGAAGCAAGCACAAGGTTGAAATAACCAAGAAGAACATTCAAGTACCCAGTCAGAATGCCACCTTAAAATAACAAATGGACTGCTAGATTGAAATATCCAGTCATCTTAGGAATCAGAATTTAGCCTTTAAGTAACCCATCAGAGTAGCTAATTAGAACCCAGGGGCAAGGCGTTATTCTGACTGCACAATCATACTAGCCAAACAAACTGAGTGCAGAAGGAAAAGTCTAACTAGGCAAGATTTGAGGACCACTGAGACCGTTAATGAAGATCCTAAATGGTTTAAAGTCTTACTAGTTTGTTACTGGTATGGTTGTTCTAGTTGTTAGCAAGGCATAACTGACTTAATATTAAATTTTTAATACTTCACTATTATTTCTACTTTTACTGCTAGAGACTTAAAAGTACCCTACTAGCCAGTGCCCTTACAGAAGAACACATGAAGAAGACACATGTGGTCTTTGCATATTTCACATATGAAATATTTGTGGAATCTATGTGACTTTTGAGTGGGTGGTTTGAGGAAATATATTGTGTAGATAATTATGGAAAAAAGTATAGATCTACCATATATCAGGGGTGTTCATCTCCAGTCCTGGAGAGCCAGTGTGACCAATGTTATTGCTGATTGCTCATTTGTTTAACCAAGCTCTCTGTGATTGGCTATAGGATGTGGCAGGGATTGCCAAAATATTGCTTCAGAATAAAATGGAGAATGGAGAAATGGAGAAAACTGTGTATTTAATCTCGGAGCACTGAAGATGTAACTACCTACCCTGTTTAACTGAGTTTTGACAGTGTGAGTCCAGTAATGGTACCATATTTAATGTATCTGCATTGACAAGGCATCAGCATTTGTTCTGCTTGTGATACTGCCAGACACATCATGCTTTTTTCTATTAATAAGTTGTTTTTGTGTGTATTGTTCCCTACATGAATGTAGACACACACAGTAATTTCTAGACATTTAGTAATAGCAGCAAATGTTCGGAAAGGAAATGTATACCCTGAAATGGCAAAGGGGATCTATAGTTAATGACTTGTTGTGTATTTCCTTTCACACTGTAGCACGTTTTCACAGACAGACAGTAGCCCGAGAAGCGAAAGTGGGTGGTGGTGAAGTGGAGGTCCCACCGCCGCTCTGGGAGGAGGGAGATTGATGCTAGTGTCAGTGATGAATCTACTATTATATGTGAAACTGTAGTGTCCTTGAACTCCAAGGTTTGCCATATGTTGTAATGGACAAAGGAGGTGAAGATAGACCAGTGCCTTAATCAGTGCTATTTCCTTGGTGTAAAAAAAAAGGTCAGTGGGGTCTGGAACACAAAATATCTCCTGGGTATGTCCAGTGGTTAGAGTAGTTTTGTGCTGCAAACTGAAAACTGCAGTTAAATAAACTGTCATCAAATAGCCTATATTGAGAGGATCACATATTATAACTAATAATAATCAACAATTGCTAAATTAATATTAATGAATTGCATGTGTTTTTATTGTTTATACAATCAACTGTTCATATTTATGACCAGCATGAACCTCACACTTGGAATACAGCAAGGTATTCATTCTTGAATATACAGAAGTGACAGAGAAATGTGTTAATCCCTTACAGGGACAGCAAACTTTAGGGTTAGTTCTCTGCAGCTGCCTTCCACATAAGGCAGTGAATGAGACACAGAGAATATTCAGTACTGATTGATTCGCCTGGGTGAAATTTTCACTAATGCAGCCCTCTCTGGTTAGCACATTCATTGCCTCACACTTCCACTACAGACGGATGAGAACATCCTAGTCAAAACACAAGTCCAGGATCACACTCAGGAGTCTTCATCCAGCCTGGAATTTAAACAAACAGAACCGTGAAGTTATACATCTCTGCTTGGGAACTGCAGGGAGGTTCTGGCTTTTTGCATCAAGAGTAAAACAGTATGTGTTCTTGTGTTGCCTTCTGTCTAGGCTCTTAGCCGAGAGACATTACGTGATGATAGAAATCAGAGAACTTCAGGGTCACTCGTGTCTTTTTTAGCTGTGTATGCCGAGTGTAATTTCATTACCTTTGTCCTCTTTTATCATGTGATGAATAATAGCAGCCTCAACAAGCTAATGGACTAGGGCCAGTCAACACTGTGTTTAAGAAATTCACAAGCTGCAGCAGCTTTGAAAGATGATAGATTGTCTGAATTAAATAAAAGGATTTTCTCTTTTTTTTGCCTTTTCTCAGAGCCTTGAGTGCAATTTCCACTCATAGGAAGGAAATTGCACTCAGACTTCCACACATTGCCAAGTCAAGTCCCGAATGCTTTGCAAATGTGCAGAGTATTCACAGAGCAATGGCTGAAGCTGTTTTTAAACACCAAGCCAAAGCCTTGAGGACCAGTACTGTTTGCAATAATGAGGGACACAGGTCATGTGTTTGGTTTGGCCATAAAGACTCACTGACTATGCAAGTTTCTCTACTGCTATCGCTGATATGCACTGTGCTCTGAATGGCCATCATGACAATAACATTCAGTTGGCTCTTCAGATGAATGCACTTTGCAGTGGACCTCTTCTGAATAGAATAAAATATACTGTGTTCATTAGATTCCAAAGTCCAAATATATGTTTTCATTTGTGTATGCAGAAGTTCCTGCTAATCCAATAAAAAATAGCCAGTACAGCAGCACTTTTAACATAAATCAGATTTTTAATCAGAAGCTTAATTATATATTTTGTACTTTGAGTGTCCTGTAATGTGCCTACAATGAACACTGATTTCATCTTGAGTTAGCAAAATTGGCTGTTAACAAATTGCAACAGTTTCTGTATTTCAAAAGTATTTATTCCGTCTGTGACCATGTCCAGTATTTCTTTATGCCATACTGTATAGCAGATCAAGCTGAACTTTGTCAGACTTAATGAAATGGTGATCCACTGTCAGAGGGTCTGATGACAGTAATAGACAAGCGAATAGAATAGACATTACTAATTAAATAGAACTGTAAAGTCCTTTGACGCTTGACTCATAAACAACAAAGGGAGTCTCGGAGGCCTTGTTCAAAAAGCCATGGAGGCACCAAACATAAAACTGACAAGCAAACTAATTATCTCCAAAATTACAACATTTTAATGTCCATGCTCGTAACACGGCTATGCTCATTAGCCATGGAAGAAGGCCATTAAATTTGTTCTGAACACAGACAGCTGCATGGGGCTGTAATCAAGCATGGCGTATATGGTCCTGTCTCAGCTGTCTCCAGCAACAGGGAAGGTGAGGTAACTCAGCTGTAGGAAAACAGAAGCCCTTTGGGCTAATTTACAGGAACACGGGCATGCTTGTGTACTTTTACGGTGTGCTAATGAAGTAGGAGGGCATGGAATATAAATTTCTCTGTTTCGTTTTGTAAATGAGTGATATTTTACATGAGAGTGAAATCAGCTACATTCCGTTTGAGGTGAGCTTAGATTCTGATTTGTTTGTTTTAGCTTAAAGCTGATAGTGAGGGAGAGAGGGGGAGAGGGCGTTCTTTCCAAAACCTAGCTTTCTCTGCAGTGGCGAGTTAAAGGCAGGCCTCGTTCTGTGTTATCTGATCCTGGTTGCAGTGTGGGGCTGGCCAGACAGCATGTGGCTCGGGGTGTGCTATGACTGCACAGCGTTCTGGCCTGAATCTGGGCGGATATAGATGCTGAAAACCAGAGCCGCTCTTTCTTTTTCTTTCTTTTCCCTCCCTCGAGTCTGACTTAATCCTTGCATTTCACTCTCTGCTCTTTTGTGACATCACATAGAAAGCCAGATCCGGAGCTAATCTTCCATCCGATAAGAGTGCTGCTTTAATCGGCCTGGCCCGTAATGAAAGTCACACAGGCTTACCTTTCTTAAGATTGTACAAGAAAAGTAACATCCCTTCCCTATCAGAGGGTTAGGGATTCAAGTCCCATTACACCTAAAATACGACATATCAGAGCTGTAAATCCACCGTGGATGTCATACTAGTGCCTATAGCAATAAGTAAATATCGTGATAAAGAACAAAACTAGCTGCAGCAACGATTAGCCTAAAAAATCCAGCACAGCTCCCGTTTCATTATTTTATGAGCTCAGGATTAGTGTAATACTAAGGTATTTGCTGTTATATAGACTACGTATAGGCAACAGATATTATTTAAAAGACGAAAAGTCATTATGATCACGTGCTGGTCTGCAGTGGGGAAAAAATAATATGAGATGCATTCCAGACATAATACTCCCACTGTGATATGGTTCAGCTTCTATATGTAGATGTTCTAAAGGTGCTGTGGTCAAGTGAGGTCAACTCATGCGGTCCCTCCTGCTGTTAGAACAAGGCAGGGGTCGTCTCTGGCAAGGTGTCCCCTTCCTCTGTTTCTTCCCAGAAAAGCAGCATACAGGAAGGCTACATTCTATACACCCAGCCGCCGCTGACCTAGTTAAGTGACTAAAGCCCTCAAGCTGAAATGTAGCTAGTACTGCCACAGATACTGTATGTTCTCTTCAGGCTAAGTGTGCAGTCTGATCTTGTTTCAGCTTCATACAACATATGTATTATTATTCTAATGAAAAGTAAGATTTTTTAGAAAGTGGAAAGATTTTTTGCAGAAGCCTGAAGTATTTTTGTTCCAAAAATGAGACTTTTTTTAAAACGTACGCACAGGCATAAGAGACTTGTGTTGGTAACAAAACATATTTGTTCATCTGCCCCAAAGGTAATTTATATGTGTTTTCAGACATTTCTTTCAACCTGGAATGCATCAGACCAACAGCAAAACTGGAACAAAAGTTGCTGACTTTTAGCACTCATATCTACAAATGCAGCCAGGACTGACAAAAAAAGCCATCCCATAAAACTAAACAAAAAAATCGGAACGTGATATAAAACATATATATATATTCCTGATTTATTACAGTGCTGCCACTGTTCACCACCTCCACCTTAAGTGCAGTTTTGAAAATGCCTGAAACACAAAATGACACTATTACAGTGGCAGAGAACCCAAGTAAAAGGCTTTGGTGGGGGGAAAAGTTAAATCTTTTAGTTCAGAGAGGAAATCGTGCAGTTCTTCGTTTCAAAAGCACAAGCCAACCAACTATTTACCTATGCCTGAGCTGGGAGAGAGGAGAGGCCCTTTGATGCAGTAATGAATAGATGTGGTGTGAGCTCAAGGCCATTTCAGTGCAAATAAGGTCTGCATATCATTCTTATTCTTCCTTTAGACCATTAATCTCATCTGCAAACCCCTCAGCAGAAAACCTGGGCCAGCCAGGGAGTGCAAAACAGAGGAATGAGGAGGAGTGGGAGGGGGCAGGAGAACACAATGTAGAGCTAATTATCACCATTGAATTATAACACAGAATGTTCTCTCAGACAGGGAAAACTGAATCAGGCACACTGAGGCAGACACTTTCTGAAATCTCTGTAAATTTACCAGTTTTTCTCATTTGTAGCTAGTTGTGTCAATTTAAAAAGAGAAGCTGCAACTCAACTTTAGTTCTATGACTGAATTGCAGCTTTTTGCTGCTCGCATTGTGACGGTGGATCTGATTGGAGAGGGATCATCTTAATTTGGTTGTTTTTGTTTCACATAACTCTAAAGAAGAAAATCTAATATAGGGAACTGTTTTAAGCAGCCAGTCCATGACAGTGTCTCGAGGAGTCATGCCACCAGATCTCCCTCTACTGGCCAGAAGTGGAACCTAATTAGGATTTTGACTATCCCCTGGTGAACATCTAAAAATAAAGAGTAGAAAATGAGCATTTAAAGTTGATATTCATCAACTGCTATGAGACCACATCACAGCTCCTCTCTGCAGGAGCTTTAAAGTGTCCGTTTAGTCAGGTTGAGTTTTATCACCCTAGTCACAGTAATGTCTTTAGAGAAGCCTGATTTGACTTTGGAGTCTCTAAAACAATGTACTCCACACTTACTATAGGGAAAAAAAGGACATTTAAGAAAAACCTTTGGATTGTTTACCATGTATCTCATTTGGGATGTAATAAGCCTGGAAGTTTTAAATCTTTTTCTGAAAATTGAATTTATATTCTGTTTGTGTTGTTCAATAGGTCAAATCCTAACTAACCCTTACTGGACCTGGGTCAGGGTCGTGTTTAGTGCCAGTCAGGTTCTCAGACTTTTCCTGCACCAACATGGATGTCCTTGTCAGTACAGGTCAGTTGGTTCTGAAACTCGCTGCCTCCAGGGCTGTGCAAGGAAAAGGCAACCTCTTCACCCCAGAGGTGCTCATGTGTGGCCAGCAGTGACATCAACTAAGGCATCTACCCCTGGAGGCCCCACTGCTGGCCCCTGTATGGGGAAATTGATGGTTGTGCGTCTGTGAAACCAGGAGACATTGTCCTCCCACTAGCATTGCCTAATGTGCGCAACCCCCCCTCCCCCGAACCCCCCCCCCAAAAAAAAATGTTCCAGTAGAGGGACGAACACTCTCGCTCTCTCCCAGCTCTACAAGGTTACTGAACCTTAACTGTGCTCAGAGGACATGCATCTGAAATATTCCAGAGAGATCTATAACACAAAACCTTGAAGGGAGGACTGTAGAAAATTATGAAAAGTGGAGCAGTAAATGCAAAGGCTTATTTAAGGCTGAATAACTTGCTCACATATTGAGGATACTTAATGAACACTGCGAAGTTACTGTGCCTCTGACTATTTTGACAGTTGACTGTAGATGCTTAGCTTACACTGCACATTAATAAATTAAACTAAATAAAATTCACTTTAATCTCCCTTGTCCTACATTTTCATTCCTTTTATTTTTTCTTTAACAATTCTGTGAGTTGATGTGCCAAAAACAAAATATGTTTTACATGACCAATTCCAACCATTAGAAGTAAATGGGCTGTTTTAATTACTTTGCCTTTAAGATTGATATGTGTAAATGTTCTCTCTTCTGGTGGCTGTCCTGTGCTGTTCCTCATTCAAAAAGTATGGCCTTAACAGTACTTGCAATTTCATTATGTTGCTCCTTTTAACTTTTCTCTAACTCAAACCTTGGCCCTAATCCTAACCCAAGTTTAACTCTTAAGAAGCAACTGCAGTTCATCAGGTAATTGATTAACAGTCATAACATCCATAGATAATATATACTGATAAAGTAGCACCAACTATTCTATTTCTATTTGGTTTTTTTGGGGAAAGTACTAACAACAAATTGCAATTCATTTTCATTTGAAAACTATTTTCAACTCAGTTAGAAAATCGCAGAATATGTTACAATCCAGCTAGAACAGAAATGTGTGTTTGCTTTTCCCTCTTTTTCAACCTTGCCATTTGCAGTTTAACATCCAGCTTAAAGGCAGATGTGCCTGGCTGACCGGGCCGTAACTCGCAGGTGGGCCGTGAGCAGGTGGCTCGAGGCAGAGCTGAGAATGAGACGAATGTGCAGAGAGCAGCCCTGGTCTCTGCAATTAACTGCACGTAGTCGTACAACTCTGCTGCAAATCACGGCTAGCAGAAGATGATGCCTAGACTTTGTCCAGTGCTAGATGTCAGAAGTGTGAGGACGCTCGCACTGTTAGCTCAGCGGAAACAATGGATGAGGAGAGATGTAGCTAATGGTAGCTTTAATCTCTAGATACATTTTTCAAACCGAGAAGCTGATTTAAAGCAAAATGTCGGCTTTCACATATGAGGAATATATTGTAATATACTGCAACATGAATGCATAACAAGTACTGCGACACATATGCCGCAAAGCACTCAAAATACATTCTCAGTCACAGGATATAATGTATGGCTTTTGGCTTGTGGGCCTGCATGAGTGGCTGTGGCTTGCTCGCTCAATGACTCCGTCGGGGTGATATATAGATTGGAAATGGTAATCCCACATTATGTATGAGCGAGTGAAAGCTTAACTCTGGAGTAATGCTCGTAATGTATTGTGTTTTCTTTGTGCTGCACAAGTGCACTTTATTTCCTGCTCACCGGTTGGAGTGTGTGTGCATGTGTGAAAGAGTTTGTGATTTAAATGATTGTCTGGCTGTTACTGTTGCGTTTCACTGTAAGGAGAGAAAGTCCTCTGATGACATCGCCCACAGCAGTCCCACAATTGCCCATTTGTATGCGGCCATGCATGAGGCTAGAGCACTTGTAACAAGCTGCATCCGAGTGTCTTCCTCCATAGAGCAGCAAGGGCATGGCTCACATTTGCTTATTGAGTTATAGGGCACTGGTGCAAGTGCATAATGGAATTTTCATTGACTTGATTTATTCTAGGTATGATGTGTCATGAAGAAAGGGGTCATGAGACAAAGTCACTAACAAGCAACAAATCTGGTTTGTTCCCAAGGTTTGAGCGATATGATGAAGAGCCTGCCTGCAGACCAGCGCAGGAGAGCATGGGAATCACCGCTCAGTCAGCAAATGTACATAAATCAGGATAGCAAAAAAATCAGACGATGTTTTCCTAGTAAGTGTGCAGTTTACTGCATCTCTTTTTATAATACTAATTTAGAGTGGTTGATTCATTTTGTCCTTGACTGATAACATTTTTCTTCAAATGGCTGATTTTAGATCCAAAGTGAAGGAGCACAAAATAATTGTTTACAAATGCAATATTACGACAAACTAACACACTGAGTTCATTTAAAACAGTTAATAAACCAATTGTCTTGATTTGAACAAATTACATTTTTAACAAATTTACACAGTAAACTTAAGTAAATTCTAAAACGGACTGAGCCAGTTTCCCAGGCCCAGATTAATCCTGAACCATAAAAGAATGTCCAATGATTAACTACTGGTGCTGCAATTTAATCCAAGACTACAATCAAAAATTATATGTTCGATTTACTTAAAATTATGTCAAGCAATTCCATGTAACTGTATTAAGTAACTACTAAGATAGTTGATTAAGTAACATGTTTTAAAATACATCAGAAGTAAATCAAGTCAAATACATCAAGTAAGTCACACAAAAGTGCGTTGTGTAAATTTTGATGACCTAGACCGATTCTTTAAAGTAATTAAAAGATTAACTGTGGTTTGTTTCATCTAATAGAAAGCAGAAAAGCAAAAATTAATAAAAAATACTCACACAAAAAACAACAAAATTAGGTTGGGTAGAGCAAGCAAAAACAATTACCCAGTTGTACACAAGAAGAGAGAACTGACACCAACAACAGGTTTATTTCATTTTTAAGTGGAGGTTTTATCCGTGAAGTCGGTCCAAAACGATTTAATGAATGATGCATGAATGGAGCAGCTGTAAGTGATCATGTTTTTACCCAAATGGCTAATTTTAGAACTTTAAAGGTATTTAGAGAGAAATTCTTGGACAGAATACAAAAATAAAATATTAATAACGAGAGATCTGTAAAGGCCGATAAGTGAGAATGCCCATGTGCCGCGTGGTGTATGGATCTGGATTTCACTGAGTCAGAGAGGCCCGTGTCTTTGGTCATGACTGGGCAGAGCAGAGCACGTCTCTCCGGTGCATTGTTGAACACTCTGATCATCTTGCACCTGCTCAGGAAACTGGACATTTATGAAACACGTACTTCTGCCTTTGTATTTAATTGAAATGCCGTGACATCTGGCCGCAATTTGAGAAGGCAGACACGCTATTCAATACATCTGACCAGGCTTAATTTATGACATACAAAGACTCTCAAACACTGCATTCAATAGCCATGGGTGCCGCTTGTGGCTCATCCATCAAAAGTGAGTTTGGAAATGTCAGGAGATGTCTGTGCCTAAAACATGACACTTTAGGCATGCATCCTGTCAAAGACACTCTTTTATTGTCTGGGCTGTGTGTTTTTATTGTTTGTGCAAGAGCACAGCTGATCTTTCTGCTTTATATTTTCAGTGAGACTGATATCTGAAATTAATCACACCAGCTGGAGAGCGCACTCTCTCTGACATCAGCTGAAATAAATTATCACTACTATCACACAGAACTAGCGTTTGTGGCAAACTAAATCGGTAAACACTTTACTATTAAATCCTGACACCTGTAAAACTGCAGATATGTGTTTGTGAAAGTGCCTCGTCTCCGGCTTCCCGCTGTTTGACTGTCAGTGTCTCGGGTGATAAGTGAGGGGGTCATTGAGATGTTGTGATGATGTATAGCACCTTCATGTCCCTTTCCTGTTGTGCAGCGTGATGAAGTGGGCCAAATTGTAGTGCAGGGCTTCCCTCTGCATTCTCAGCTGTTGAATGAAGATCCAAAGAAAACTGTTCATACTTCCTGGGAGACACAGTGGCACTTTGTCTTCAATATGATTTCTCTGCCACACTCATAATCTTAAAAGATGACCACTTTTCTACTCAAGAAGGCTTGTGTTCATGTTCTTCAATCATCATACACATTTAAACAAAGAAAGAAATAAACATTTAACACTGATGTGTGGGACTCATGATCCATTTTGGTCACCCTCCACATGTTATTGTAATCACTGTTTAAATGAAGATATTTCCATTCTGTTAAAAACCCCTTGATTGGGTGGCGACTCACATTGTTCGTGTTCGTGAATGAGGACAGTTTCCTCTGAAAGTGTCATTTCCCATGGAAAAAAAACAAAACAGCTGGTCTGAAAATTCAATCTTCTTTCAGGATCATCAGCCCACATTCTGTTTAACACTGGAGAATGGCATTATGCTCTAAAATGAGCTTTTGAGCCATTCGGCTTTATTAGCACTAACAGTTTTCCATCCTCAATTACAGTCCCAGCACCCACTAAATGTGGTTTTCCAGCTCTCACCATGGTGTTGGCCCAACATTTCCTTTTAAAATAGGTTATGGCGTGATCATTAACATTCATTTCATACCCATATGAGACTAAGTGATTGAAGTTTGTGGTGATTTTAGGAGAGGAATCTAGCATTGCTCTGTAATTTAGATCTTCTCTGTGACCCCTTTCTTATAACTTCCCCGGGATCAACCCTATAAATAATCCCAAACGTCTTCATGAAAAGTGCTATCAAAATAACTTTGCTTCAAAGTTATTGTCAAAATATACTGTGCCAGCTGCATGATAGAAGACCATGTGTTATTTGTCTTGTGTTTTATAAGCCATATGAATAACACACATACATATAATGCATAGAAATGTACTCAGGTAAGTTTACAAATATGGCACTGTGACATTATTCAGGAAGTGTATTAGTAGTAACTGGGGAGCGTGTAAATTCAGATCTGTGTCTGGGGCTGCGTTTGTACAGCTTGGCTTAATGTCTTATACGCAGTGAGTGAACCTGCTGAGTTACACTTTTCACACTGCTGGGGAAAAGAAACGCCTGGCGCAAAATAGACCTCCTAAAACAAGCCATAATACCACTCCTTTTAACGGGGAAATTGATGTGAAACGTATCATTTGGATGACATAATGAGGTCATAAACAAGTCAGAAACTGTAGGAAGAGAAATATTAAATTGTAAACTTTTATACCTTTCCAAACAGGTTCAGTTTCAATAACCTGTATGCTTTCTCCACCCTGACAATGTGACAAGACCTCTTATTTTCCTCCTGTGTGTGTCTGTGTGTGTGTGTGTGTGTGTGTGTGTGTGTGTGTCAGGGGCTGGTTTGCTGTAATAACTTTCTCTGCCCATCCACTGTTGCACTGCGATCTACTTGACACCCAGCATGATCTCAATCACAGCCGACGTGAAAGCTCTCTTTTCAGGAAGACGGCCTGTGGGCAGACAGGAAAACGAGCCCATCTTTATTCAGTGGCGGAGATTAAACAGCTGCATTGTCTAATGTCCTCCCTCACTCCAAGCTCAAAGAGCCTGTTGCTACACACCCAAATAGAACTGGAACTCAGGAACCGATCCATTCATCTCAACAGGTTAGAGAATGTGCAATGGAATAATAAAGTGAGGAAGGCCATTAACCGGCTCAGGAGAAGAAAGATTCACAGCACATTAGAGAATCATGTATAACCAAAACTAATGTCCTATCCACCATTCCACTCCGCAAATGCTCATCATCTGAGAAATGAATGCATCAAGTTAACACCGTTGCTAATGCTGATGGAATGCATGAAGTGGTAATGAAATGTGCAGCTATTTCCTCTCATGATGAGCGTTTGGAGAAACAGTGAAGCAGAGGATGATTGCTTAATTATACCCTGTCATTTATTTATTTATTTATTCATTCTTCTATCCATTCATTTATGCATTCGAACATGTAGACACCAATTTGCATAGGTTTAAAAAAGGTATGGCTAAAGGTAAAAATACTATTGATAAACATGGAGATCATCTGATCTGAATGAAAAATAATGAGGCAGAGCAAGAAAAGTCACAAAGACACGTTTATGTGTTAAGATTAGTTATGAACAAGGAACTGATCCAGGAAGTTACAGAAAAGCAAACAAGGCGTGTTGGTCCTAAGAGTTTTAGTCAATAAATTTCAGTTTTTGCCTTCTATTTTTCTTTGGTAATTGGTATTGGATGGCCTAGTGGTTAGGGCGTTGGTCCTGTAATCAGAAGGTTGTGGGTTTGAATCCCAACTGCTAGTGTCACCACTGAGGTACCCTTGAGCAAGGTACCGTGCCCACACACTGCTCCCCGGGTGCCCCTCGTTGGCGGCAGCCCACTGCTTCACTTGGTGAATGGGTTAAATGCAGAGAAAGAATTTCACATTGTGCTTTGGTGTAAATTAATGTGTGGTCTGATCTAGCGTTGCATGTTATCAATAGTTTTTTATTAAATCTAAATGTAATTGTTTTAATTTGAAGTTTGATATAAATTTCTGTATTGGAACTGATATTATATTCATTTTGCATAATGTTTTTATTTTTATTCAGATTACTGAAAAATACAGCTGAAATCAGTACCTCATCACCATGCAGATGCATTATGTTATGTCTTGGGTGAAGGATTATTCAACAGTATTTATTTCTTTTCATTATGCATGGTATTATTAAAGTTTTAAAAGTGTTATTCTTAATGCAGGTGTGGGTTTTTATAATCTATAAATAGCATGTTTACTTTTTTAACTATATTAAGAGATGTTTGGGCCAGAGATTTTTTATTGAGTTTTTTGTTGTTTTCTTGCTAGTTTCCAGTTCAGTGGTGGGCTTTCTGTAGGGTTAAGAAAGGGAACTCATCCAGGGGTGGCATAACAGGGAAGAAAAAGATTTTGGTACCTTCACCTTGGCTATAAAAGTGTGTCTTCTTATTAACACTCAATTTTTTACAGCAATATATAGACTGTTAAAGAGTTTAAATAGATATTAGCAAACTAGAATGTCAGATAATTAATACATCATGCTTTTTAAAGGTTTATCTACAAACTTTGCATTAAAATGTACTTAGAGGCAGAATCTTGGATTTTGATGCGTATGGAGTAGATAGCTACCTTGCTAAAGTTGTTAATCAGATCATGAATTTATGAAAGACTGAAAGACAGGTTTGCTTTAAAAATAATACTTTATTAAACACCTTTTCAGCTTTAGTTTGTGGATGGTGAGAAGATTTCGATGTTGAACTCTCTTAACATGTTTTCTAAGAAAGGTCTCTCTTTACAGAAGCCAGTGTTATTAGATTGTATTGGTAATGGGAATACAGCTAGAGATTTACTTCTTTACATATGTGTTTTCACTCATAATTAGCCATAGTAACTAGATCTTTATTTGACTTTGAAATGAGCACGATAATAATGTATAGTTGTCATTACAAAATTACATGTCTTTTTGAGATGCAAAGGATTCAGTTATATGCTAATCCAAGTTTCAAGTTTTATTGTCATATACAGATAACAATGTAGCATCATTACCTATAATGAAATTCTTAGGCTCGTGCTCCCCCAACTTTACATAAATATATAGAAAGTGTACTGATTGATTTAAAAAATAAATAAATAAAAAATTCAAGAAAATAACATTTTAGGAGTGTTTCGTATTTACAAGTATGGAAAGAGTTTAATATTTACAGTATTAATAGTATATCTAGTGCAAAGGGATGCAATGAGGTATTTAGAATGTGGAGTGCAAAATAGTGCAGTGAGGGTTCTGGATGTCTGTTTTTTATTGTAAGGTAGCTACATATCAATATTCAAATATTTTATCTAGTCAATATGCAATCCAAATATCTTCACTTGAGCTATGTCACATTCTATTACAGTTTTTTTCAATTGCTAAAACACAGTTTTGCAAACTAGGCTGGTTTTAGCAAAATGCTTAACACAATTCACAAAACCAGACACCCAAACTGCAAAATACCTCATATCCTGCAAAATGAAGCACTGCAACCAAAAGTACATAGAATGATCAAAATCAAACTTTTGCACCAAATGGCACACACGTCATTCATATTACCAGATTTTTGACTAATCAACTACACATTGTTGGGCAACTACACATAATGAAAAGTATTCTCATCTTTAGTATGCTTTGCCATAATACTAAAATAGTTTTATGTAGAAAATTCTTCAGATTGTTCCAATGCACAGAAATATTTGCAAATACACATGCATTTATTTTTTTATTTCCCCAAACAAGTCAGTGCAACATATGCTCAGCAGAAATATTTACATTGGAGTGAACAAAAGTATGCTCACAAAAAACAGTCAATTGAAAATTAATTGCAGAAAAAAATTGCAGAAAAAATATATATATAGAAAAAAAAAGAGGCAAGAAAAATAATTAGGCAGCATCTTGCCACACAGCTGGGTCTGGCCACAACACCTCGTCCACATCACAGGCAGTATCTCCCTTTCCAGACATCGAGGGAAGAAGCGCCTTGAGTGCCTTATCCATCTCTGAATCGCACCCACATCAATTTCATCACATGCCTCTTCCTGCACAAGAGGTATGCACACAAAGGGCTGCTGGTCATATACCTTCCACCCCCATACCAAAAAGAACTCTTCTATGGGGTTCAGAAATGGTGAGTATGGTGGGAGGTATTGCACGAGAAACAGTGGGTGGTCAGCAAACTAATTTTTTACCGGGGCTGCATGACGAAAGCTCACGTTGTCCCATACTACAATGTACCAGTTTCATTGATGGTCTGCATCATTCATACGAGGTATGAGAAAGTTGTGGACTCTGTCCAGAAATGTGAGAACATGGGCTGTGTTGTATGGTCCAAGGTTGGCATGATGGTGGAGGACAGCATGTGTATTGGAGAAGGCAGTGCACATTGTGATGTTCCCACCACGTTGGCCAGGAACATCTATAATGGCTCTGTGGCCAATGACGTTTCTTCCCCTTCTTCTGGTCTTTGCTAAGTTGAACCCAACCTCATCTATCAAGATGAACTCATGTGGGACTGCATGAGCATCCATTTCTAATACTCCCTGAAAACAAAGAACATAAATCAGTCAATATGGTGTTATCTAGTACACTGGATAACCCTAACCCTAACAATGTTGCATGTAGTGTGCTGTAGTCAATATCGTACTTACATCCACATATGCTGAGCTCTTTGTTTCTTTGAGAGTTTCTCTCAAAAGGCACCAGTTGTTTCAGTCTGATTTGCTTTCGCTTGAGAACGTGAGGCAGTGTGGACAGACTGACTCGTTGAATGTTGAATATGGTGTTGTCTTAGATGATGTGGCTTTGAATTTCTCGTAATCTGATTTCATTATTTTTCACAACTACTTTTACAACGGCAGCTTCCTGTACCCCGGTGAACATTTGGCCCCTTCCTCCACCATGGTTGCATCTCAGTCCTTTAGACAATGCAGCCTAAAGATATTTCCCCCACAGTAGAGTAAATTGTACAGGAAACTTGAAGTAAACAGGTGTCACCCAACTGATACACTATGACATGGGGTGTACTACACAGTGTGAAAGAAACTTTGGTTACATACCTGTACTCCAGTCTAAATGTCCAGATGACAGAGGCGCCAGTAAAACGGCTCAAGTTGGGCTGCACTCTCTGTCCAGCCTCTCGCATTGTCAGCCCATGGTTGATGACATGATCAACTAAGGTTGCTCTGATTTCATTTGAAAGTTGTCTTCTTTGGCTATGAACTCCTCTACCAGCTCCACCTCTACCTCTCACTCTTCCTCCCCCTCTGTAGTGCTTACGATTGAAGTGGTAACAATTAACCATTGAGATGTTTGGCCAGGTGGCACATATATTGGCCAATTAGCTCATGTAGTGTCACTTTGAATGGCAAACATGTGACTTTATGTCAGATTGTTGTGTCTTATGTAGAGAACCGTGTTCAGTGCATTTGAAAAGTGCCGTTTTGAATTGCAAAATATAAAGCAGAAAATGTGTTTAAAATTTTGGAGACTTGAGAAGAGGTTTTGCTCTCTGTGTGTCAGTTTAAATAATTGTGCTGTGCATGTCATTTTAGCGTGTTAGCAATTGGAAAAAAACTGTAAATGGAGCTATGCTACATTACTGAAATTAGAGGGATTCAATAATCTCTAAAAGGAATTAAAAGATCTGAAGTTGGTGATTATTGCTAGACAATCATTACGGATTCTGTTGTTTCTTATTTGCCTTAATGGATTGCATTGTATCATATTGTGTTGTGATTTTTTCCAAATTTACCAGTCTCCTGACAGTATCTGAAAAATAAGAATTAAGTTTTTTTGCTGGTGGTGATTTTTATCATTTAACACTGAATTTTTTTTGGGAATTTACAGTTTTGATTCCCCCTTTTTTCTAATGGGCATAACAATTTTTTTTCAAGTTAACTATTGCTGCTGAAACATGCTGTCTCTAGAAAAGAAGTCCATCGGTGATTAAAGTAACTGGCTTCATTAAACATACCTCAAACAAATAAAATAACACTCTTTTAATTAATGGCATATTTTTCCAAGTACTGGGGAAAAAAACACCATTTTCTTTATACTTGCACCAAATGTTTCCTTTCCATTATTTCATTTGACAGCTGTGTTGAGGGTTGTGTCATGTCTGAGAATTTAGGTATTAAACCACCGCCTGGGTTGTGTGAGTCTATGAACTTATGAGGAATGTAGAAGTAATGAGGGCTATCAACCAAAATGTCAAATATGTAGATATCTACCAGGAACAAAAACTAGGATGCTACTAGTCAGAGTGATGTATCTGTATTTACATGAACTGCCAGGGTCAGTATCTAAAAAAATACTTTAAGGCTCAAAAAATGCCAAAGTCATAAAATCAGCTATTTTACCATGATTTTACACTACAAACCTCAAGGATAGTAAAACATTATTACCTTAGTTGGAGAGTCTACAGAACCATAGGCGTGTGTGTTTGTGTGCGCGTGTACGTGCGTGTGTGTGTGTGTGTGTGTGTGTGTGTGTGTGTGTGTGTGGAAGTGCATGTGTATGTGCGCGCGTGTGTGTGTGTGTATGTGCGTGTGTATGTATATGTGCGTCTACACGCCTGTGTGTGATAGGAGCTGTGAGAGAAAGCAGTCAGTCTGGGAAAGAGGAGTGAACTTTAAAGACTCTATGGTAGGACTAAAATTTTTACAGGATTTTTTATCCTCTTGTAACTCTTCATTTTCCTGCCACAGTAAATATACAAGCTGATATTTCACATCTTTAAAATTGACAGTGTGCATCACTCTTACAGGGCCAGTAGTCAGGATCAGGACAGGACAGCTTAAAAAGGGGATCGAGATTTTCACTATGTATACTGCTTGTTAGGTAGTACGAGAAGACCTTATATATGGATTCATTTGGTGAATATAACAAAGCGTTTGTACTTTTTACCAAGTATTACTGCGGTACAAATGAATTAACATGCCTGAGACAAAGGACATAAAACCCTAAAACAGGAACTTTAAAATAGAACTTAATAGCTCCATGAAAAAATATATTGCACAGAATTTTCACTGCAGATCATTTTAAAAGGTCCTGCGGAAAACTTTGGACCATTTATGTACTTCCTAATTACTAAACATTAAAGACGTCAGTTCTCTATGCAGTGAGGGAGACTCTCATTTATTTGATTAAAACAAAGGGCTTCAGATCACGCACATTTTATTTGTCAGTATGACTGAAGTATGTTCTCTTTTCTTTGAGTTTAATTCTTCTGGTTAGTTTACCACTTTAATGTACAACCGAACCCATCAAAACTGTGCAAGGCAAGCTCCTTTTCAAAGCCTTGTTCTTTTTCCAGCAGTTCTGCTAATAAGCTTGGGAACACACTAAACGCTAGCACACGGAATCTAGACCTTGCAGAGAAAACAGTCCGCTCTGTTGTGACCTAAATTAAGAAGGTAAAATCCAGTAATATTCCCATGTGCTTTTAGCCATTAAGTATCTAGGAAAGCCTGGGCTCTGTGCATGTGGATAAAAGCATTAGGAGGAGGCTGCGACTCACGGCAGCTGAGGCAGCGCTGGGCCCTCCACAGCACCGTCTTCAAATTAGCATTACGTGACTGTGGCTCATATCAGGGAGAATAATTCATGGGGCCATAAATAAGTAACTGTGTTGGGTTAGAACGATTCAAGTTTGATATACAACATTCCGAAATATTTGGACACAAACTAGTGGCTGATCGATGTTTGCTTGGGTGCTGTTGGCAAACAGATGTCAGCAGGGCCGGCTGGCGCAAAGGTTGTCAGTCAGATTTGCAGGGCTGTGTGAAGGTGAAGCTCTGGTGCTCCTGGGACAGCAGCCTGAGTGCTGCCTGCCTGTCACTGCCTGCCTCCAATACAGCCTGCAGAAAAAGAGCTCAGAGGAAACAACAGCCTTTCAAAAAGCCACCAAACACACAATCCCACAGCTCTGCTGCTATTTCACTGTATTTTATTTCAGTCTTCATCTCCCTTCTTCCTGTCTTTTATCCCATATGACCAGACCCCTCTACCCCTTTCAAACACACACACAAGCAGTAACATATTCAGGCAAAACAATTACACTTGGGCCTGTAGCGTCAGGGGGTGAGTGGGCCCGCTGATGTCTTATTATTTTTTTATTGTTATTGTTAAAAGCTGTTGATGTTTAGAAGGGGGCCTTATACTAGTTATACTACTCTACTCCACACACACACACACACACACACAAACACACCCTTGCACTTCCAATCTGTTCAGGCATAATTCACTAAATGATGTAGGTGTACACTACCAACAGTTTCCTGTGGTAGTAATTTTATTTTATTAGATTTATGCTGTGTTTGGTTGTCGCTTGGTGGGAAGTCACAGCTCAGAGTTATGGCATTTCCAATTCCTGCTTGTTCCAGCTATTTTTGCTTTGAGCTACAAAGTGAGGAAAAAACACAGACACTTTCAGGAAAGTGAGTAGGATTTTGCCTTATTTTGGAATCCCATGGAAAATATAGAAATACCAACGGAAGGATTTTCAAAATTCAGAGTTCAGAATACATCCCTGGATTTCGAATCTAGTGTATGTTTAGTCGTGACCTATGTCTTTCTTAAAATAGTAAATTATCCATTAGATCTCTAAAGGCTGAAATGGCCAGATTTTCTTAAAAACTGCGTCTCAGTCTTACTGTGATCCCACTGATGGGTAGAATGTGCTGAAATAATTAATGTATCACTTGAAATTATTCATGCACTCCTACTGTCCAAGACAATTTACCATCTATCATTTAACTGTACGAAAACAAAGGCCTTGGCAACTGAACATTTTGATTTACACCAATAATTTATCCTAAGATTCTTTATTTTAGTACCATAATGAATTATGATCTGTTGGTAGAATGGCGAGAGGCAGTATGCGGGACAGCTGTAAACATTGTCCAGAGTCTGTGAGTAATATTTTAGTAACTCAGGCTGGAATTCCAATATCTTGGACTTTCATATCTTCAGCCATTTTGACATGCCTGTTCACAACTGCAGTCTCTGGGCAGAACTGTGTTATGTACTTGTGTAGCAAGAATGTCCCCACCAGATAGCTGTGACTGCGAACAATCCTGAAAAACATTTGAGGAAGAATGCTGCTGTAACAGAAAAACAGCTGCAGGAATGTTAACATGTCCAACCAATATTTATGAGTGTTGCTTGAATAAGAAATTTAAGAAGTACAACTGTGGCAGCTGTGACATCAAAATGTCACAGCTATGGTCTTCAGACTGCATTTTGGAATTCATGAGTATCAGTTTCAGTGTGAAAGCCAGACTCCATCACTCTCCCCAACCTGGGCAGACGGAACAGCACCCTTGTGCATCCAGTTGCTTTCAGATGAAGCGGACGGGTGATAGAGATGTTGCATTTTAGCAGATCCTGACCTCTTGGGGCAGTCACTAGCCTTGCCTGCTGTGAGAGATTAGGATGCAAAAGAGTGAGGACAGCATGTGATTAATGCAGCAGGTCTGTTTAAAACTCTTCTCCTGCAGACTCATGTGGTTTGGTAAGTTTTTCCTCCAACATCTACAGTTCATGAGTGATTTTATGTGGATTATCTAATAAAAGCAGTATCTGACATTTTAAATGTGAATCACACACCAAAGACCTGCAGAGCAGGAGAGCGAAGAGTTATAAATTAAACACAGTATTAGGAAAACTCAGCTCATTCTAATCGATTGGAACATTGCCGGAGGAATATCAATAAACCTGGAAAGTTCAAGACTTGAGTGGCAAGAAGCCCAAGGCCCTTTTACATGTCTCCATGTGGTGTGCCAAAAACCCCTCGAGCCCTGACAATGCTCTCAGACGTTGTGTGCAGCTCATTGTTATTCCTGATGTTCTCCCATGGCTAAGAAAGTTGTCAAACTGTGGTGTCACTTCAGTATTCCCACTGTCTTCCCAGTTAGGCAGCATGGCAGTGATCTGATGCCTCACGGTTTGCAGGAAACAGAGCCAACACCACTGTGGCTCTTCTTTCCTCCCTCAGAAACCATCACCCTCCTGCCTTTTTTCCAACACATGATATGTCAGGCGCACAAACTACACTGTAGCACGTATCCTAATTACTTTGCCAAAAACTTACGATTAATTGCCATTTTATCCAAGTATGGATATTCTGTCTCTTGCTCATTGTGTCCGCTAGACTCAGTGGAAGGCTGAACGGCAATCTAAATGCAGTTCACTTCAGAAATCTCATTAAAGCCATCAAAGGCTTAAATGGTGTAATGTAAAGAAAATCTTTTGCATGTGCCTGATGTAGAATTTGTTTCGAGATTTTCATTTTTCCACTTCCATTTTCTGTGGCGTACTACCGGGCCTATTGTGGAGGTGATATATAACTGCTCTTTTCTATTGCCTGTTCTGTCAGTGCGATTTCAAATCTTCTGTGTGTTTATGTGTGTGTAAGTGAGTGAGTGTGTGTATGTGTGTGTGTGTGTGTGTGTGTGTGTGTGTGTGTGTGTAAGAGGGACAATTCCCATGGTATTCTGTGGACAGAGCTCTGACAAAAAGAAAAGCATACATTTTTATTCAGCATGAGAATTCAGCATGAGAATTGGTGAAATAATACTAATGAAATTTACATCAACATTATTTCAGACGCTCAATGAAGCCAGTTTTTTGAGCACCATATCCGTCATTTTAGTCATTATAATTGCTTCAGGAAATACAGCGTAGGTCTGTCTCCCTAAATGATCTCAAGAGTCAAATGATCGCATTTTTCCATTCTGTGGGAAAAGCATCACCCAGGTGACACCCACTGCACGAGTCACTTCCAGAGCTTCTCCTTAACGAACAGGGGTCCTCCCTGGGGCCTCCCTGGAACCTAATGAGTGTGAGCACAGAGGAAACTGGAAAATACAGCACTCCCAAATAGTCATGGTTCAGGTGGAGGGTGTCACCAGTCCCAGTAAATCAGGCTGACCAGCTGGGCTCCAGCGGCTTGCGATGTGTGTCTGTGTCTGTAGAAGGAAAAAAAACCCAAAAAAACTCCAGCTCCATTCCAGGTACAGCTCCATCTGCCTAGCTGATAAACCACATCAGCAGCCCACACTCCCAGCCAGGGTATTACAGATAGGGCCAAATGACAAAGAACTCCATTGATTCCACGGTGCAGTGGTCAGCTTGTGAAAGTTTATTAACCCTGAGATGAGCTTTTATAAAGTGAAGAATCAGAGAGGAGCTGCTAGATGTAATTCACTGTTCAGGATGAGGGTTTGCTCTTGACCTTCTCAGCTTCCTGCTTCACTTCTGAGAGTGGTCACTCGGCTCTGTAATACTGTCCTATGACGACGCTCAGGAATCATACTTGGTCTACTGAGATGCATATTATGAATGTAATATATACTTTATGCCACAGAATGGGTCATGTCTTCATTATAATTGGTCTTCAAGAGCCAGCCACCATTTTATGAAGCACAAAGCCTCTTATTTTTTTCCTTCCCATCTTTTTTACTGTATTAACGGGGTATTAGGGAACACCCTGAACTTTGCTGTCCTCTTGCAAGGACGATTACACTGTAGGTTTAGCCTTACATGATCTAAGAAAACTGTGAGACCGCTGTTTTGATCATGTTAGCAGAAACTGTGCTGAGTGCACTCTGCCTGCTGAGTCGGACTCTCTAACAAAGTCAAAAGGAGTTATTCAATTGAGCAAATATAATTAAAGACCATTGTGGTTTGCAGACATTTTTGCTGTGGATGGATTGATGATATTGTTGGGCGATCAATCTAGATGGAATGATGTAAAGTGAAACAATATGTCAATAGCCTGTAGACTCAGTAAATGCTTTTTAATTCAGTTTTCAAATGTATGTATGATTGGATTAAACCACTCTAGTATATGGTTTCAGTTCTTTCTGCAGCCGTTGCATTCTTGTGAAAATGTACTGTCTTTGTTTCTTAACTATGTGATCTTGCCTGGATTGAAGCTCTCTAATTACAACAGTCATTGCAGCACACAAGCGTCTTAACAAAGTCCTGAATTGTGAATTTCTTTTTTCGTTACTCAGAACTAACTTAAAGCATGTCACTTCCCTGCGCTTATCTTCCTGATCTACAGTTCTGATCTACAGAGCAGTTGGGAGGCATAATTGTTTCAGTGTGGGACCTCAGCTCACATCCTGTCCTGCTGCACCACCTACTGTTAGTCTGGAGAATCCAACCACACTTTAGGGCGTCATAGAAGCAATACAGCCAGCCACTATTCATTATTGCATGCAGGAACAGGTCAGATAGGAATATGTTAACTCAAATCGTACACAATATGTAAAGAAACCCAGGAGCACTGTCCTCAGAATGTGACATAAAAAGCTTATGCATCTTCATGTTCAGCATTTATAGCTCTAAAGTGATTTTAGTATACTCTGTTATAGCCCTGCCTGTGGTCTTGCTGTGGCCTTGCTTGTGTGTTCCTGTTGTCCTCGGATCTGCAAAGTTGAGCCTATCAGCAGGTATTGACAGTCGGCCTAAATGGCCCATAAGGGCTATATAAGGTCTGACATGTTCTCCTCTCTCCTCTTGAGCATGTCTTTAACTTTGTTGCTCTGACTTTGTTGCTCACTGTGTTCATCATTCTTATTTACTTTATGAAATTACTTTATTTAATTGGTACCCATGTGTGTTCTCCCTTAATATTGCCTCAGCAAATAAGCCTGGGGGATTTAACGAGTAATGAGTTATTTAAAGAGTAATGGTCCAGTTAACAATGTTAAGGACTATTTAGATACTTTGTTGTTGTGTTTTGATTAATCAGCAATGAATTGAGTGGTGGACTGTTTATGTATGATAATGAATATTTAAACTTTTCTTGCTGCAGGGAATGATTTGTTTTGTATCTAATTCCGTTCTTTGTTTCCCTTTTTGTCTGCTTCTACTTCTGCTTTTTCTTGTGCTTCTGCTTCTGAGACAGTAAAGACAGTAACTGTCAAAAGCATTGAAGAGCTCTCCTCTGCTGCTGGATGTCTTCTGCAGCTGCTCTCTTTAAGAGACTGTATACAGTAGCTTTATTTAGGTGCAGAGGTTCACATTGCCAGGCAATTCTGATCAGGCCCTTGTAACCCCTTTGACTCAGGTGATGATTTATGAGTGGCTGTATTTCAAGTTTCCACTGTATGTCAGTGCTCCTCTGACAGTCACTTGTAAAAAGAGGTTGTAAAATTCGGATAGCCCTGTCTGCATGCTGACCTCAGCTGGGGATGCTTCAAAGGTCTTTGAAGTCTTCCACACAATCCTACCCTCCATCGAGTACAAGCTGGTAATCTGACATGCTGCACAGTCATGAGCTGTTTTATCTATTTTCCCATTTGTGTCTAGTTAGAATTTTCTTTATTTTACTCTGACTTTTTTCCATCTTTTCTCATAATAGTGCCAGTTATTTAAATATATTAAATGAATGTGTACCATCTGGGGATAAATATACAGGAGTTACAGGTGTAAGGACTGATATGAAAAAAGATCAGTTTGTGACTATATTACTGCATTTAACTAAATTGATTAAAAATACATGAATGAATCTTAGATGTTTGGTTAAGGACTGTCTGGCACTATTTTAACCAGAAATAGCACGCTGAGCTATGTTTTCTAAATATGCTTTAAAGTATGAACAACAACTATAATAATAATCATAATCATCATCATAATCATAATAACAACAAATAATTGTTGTAATAATGATAATAATTATTATTATTATTATAGTTGTTATAATTATTATTATTGTTATTGATGTTGTTGTTTATTCTTGATTCATTAAAACATGCACTCATCTGTAGTGTCTCATATTCATGTTCTGATGCTTCTAAAGTAAAATAAACTGTCTAACCCCTCTGTATCATTAGTAATGCAAGACATAATGGTGAGCAGGACAGGTTAGACAACATGTTAGTGGGCATTATTACAATTAACAAATTTATGGTGAAGAAACTAAATGCTAAGAAATACAACAAAGTCAATGGGAGGAAGTAAAACATTTAAAAAAAATTCATAATGTAGTGAAAAACACACAAGTGTTGCACAGAACCCGACTGTGCATAACTAACCAGTGCTGAACTTTGTCGTTCTTGAGAGAAACTCGGGCATAGGCAGCTAGAGGCGATCTTATTTGAACTCAGTTGGAGCCAAAAATAGAATCATCTATTGTATAGAGCTTTCCAGTGAGGTAAAGCACTGCTAGAAGTAAAAGGATAAAACTGCAGGTAACCTGTGAATCACAGGGACGCTGGTTCTGGTGTATGTTTCCCCTGCAGTTCAAAGGCTCTATGTTAGAGACCAACAGGTGGCAGAGTTCTGCTACATATTCCTTCTGTTTTTTCAGAATTTCCTGTTCTAAAGTATTGGCCACTATAGTGACACACTTCATCCTATGAAGTTTGGTCAATAAAGAAAATAACTTAAACGATTAGTGTGTGTGTGCGTGTGCGTGTGCGTGTGCGTGTGCGTGCGTGGGCGCACGTGTGTATGCGTGTGTGTGTATGTAAGTGTGTGTGGTACCAAAACCGGATCTGGACCAAAATCAAACGTCATTATGTAGATTTTAGACTCACATAAAGAGTCACATCCAGATAATGCAGATGGATTTAGGTCAAGTTTGCTTTAGAAATGTAATGAAATGTCTATTTTGTAAGGATGAGGACTTGTAAGAGCGACATCAGTGGAATAGATTTATTCGCCTTGTGTAAACACAGTCGCATTATCTCTTATTCTGTGGTATCTTTGAACAGTATTATTCTCTTTCAATTCCAGCCAAACAGGTGTTGGACAGAAAGAAAGACACACCCAGGTTCCCACTTCTGAATGCTTTCCTGACATTAGACACCTGAAGCGCTGACTCAATATCAGCATGTGCTTAATATGCTCTCTGTCATGTGACGGACTGGTTTCACCCTTTTGAGCCAAATGAATAATGGTGATTTTACTGTGGACAAATAAAGATAGTGTACACTTATTATATTATCACATTCTTGACCTAGAAAGTCGGACTGTATTGTTCTATTATACGCTAGTTACATGTTCATCAGAAGTTAATTTCTGCATGAATTATGAAACTACAGTAAGACGCAATGAGAGAAGCCTATATCAGTCTTGAATACATATTTTTAAATAGAAAATTATGCACATATACTACACTATATAAGGGTTGTATGACGATAAATCACTACACTGTGATTACAGTGATACACATTTAAATGGTTATGTGGCTTGCATTTGTATTTTAAACTCAGTGTGGAAACCCTAGTCAGATATTCCAACAGATTGGATAACTTTTGCCAAATTATTTATACATCATGTGAAGGCTTGGGCTTTACATCTGTGTTGTGAATATTTATAGGGCTCATTTGGATATCTTAAGTTTTCCATTTTCTCAGTAAGGCAAAAGCTTGTACTGTGATAATTATTATAAATCAATATATTGTACAGTCCATTGACGTGTACAGCCATATGCAACATTTTGGACACCACTGGTCAAGTCTTTTTGTTCATTTTCTCAGTTAAAATACATACACACCCTTTTAAGAGGGTTAAAGTGTAGTGGCAATGTATTAACCCTCTATGGCATGGTGTTGCCTCCAGAAAACAAACCATTATTTTGGCCCATCCACTGCCCCATTTTTGTTTCTTAAAAAACATCACATTAAAAGTCTGATGATTAGTTTGGAACCAATCAAATTTGAGGTGTAGGTTTGACCTTTCGTCTGGGGGTGGAGCAGTCCTTTTTGAGCCAATAGCTGGGTTAGACACACTGCTAGCAGAAGGTCAGATAAATGTAACTTTTTAACATGTTTAAATTGAAATAATTTTGTATAAAAATATCTGTGATGCACATGAATATGTGAAGAAGCATAT
>JBBJLS010000002.1:13104867-13127259 GCA_037577275.1 Bryconaethiops microstoma
CACACACACACACACACACACACACACACACACACACACACACACACACACACACACACACACACACATACACATTTTCTGTTTTCTTGTTAGCTGTTTCCATTTATTTTATTCACTAAATAAAGGCAAGGTGATCTCAAGCAAGTTTTAAATATTGATGTAATTAAAAAAGCATTGAAAAGGAAGAGCCATTATGTCTGAGTCATTTCTTGGTAAACCTGTTTCAGAAGCACTGACATCATTTCTTCCATAACGGTGCACAGAGAACTGTTACACATATCACTGAGTGTTTAATCAGAAGTACAAGATCTGGGTTGATTCTTTATGTGGTCAGATTACTTTTAATGACAAAGTTAAATGTATTTAAACCTTATGTTTCTTTTTTTCTTTCTTATTTTTTTTTCTCTTTTTTAACTCTTCACACAGAAAGCTCAACAATTTGGACCACTGCTTGAAAACAAAGTGCATTCAGTAAACACAATACCCAAAATTCTTTCAAGCACTTGTTAACTATTTATATGACGTAGCCAAAGGATGCAGACCAGGGATTGTGCCTTTTTTCTTTCCTATAGTATGTAAAGTACTGGATTGTTATTTGTTTTCGTCACTTTGTTCCTTTAAGATGTTTCATTGTGCTTTATTATTGTTGTGAGTTTTGAAAACAAGTCTGTATATTGATTACATGATCAATCACCATATGAAACAAAACAGCTATAGAGCACTTAATATTTTATTACTACATATGTTTACATAAAAAAGCAGATTTACAGTCAGTGTGTCTTAGGTGACTGTGCTTTGGAAAAAAAAGTGTTGTATGACCTCAAATGCCGATATTGGGACGAAATAATTTGAGTTGCATTGTTTTGGATGCCCTAGAGCATTTTGGACATGGATTGTTGAGTCCAGCTGCAGAGAGGTGTGTTGAGTTTTAAAAAGGAGACCTTTGTACTACAAAAGGTAAAAAAAAACTCTACCCATTTGTTCGCTGTTTGTTTTCTGTTTTGCCCATTTACATATTCACTAATTCCTCCGAGACACATTCTTCCTGCATTCAGACAAAGAACATTAGAGCAGTGTTTCCAGTGGACTGTCTCTGTTTTGTTGGATAAACACATAGGGCAGAGCAGAGCTAACTCTTCATGAGCTCTGGTCTTTTATGAATGACAGCAAATGCAGGTGTCAGAACATAAATATTTATGTGATGTCATTGTTGCAACCAGGAGAAAACCTTTGCAACAATGGCGGAAATGTCTGTTCACGATACAGCCAAGGCTTGGCAATATGACAACATTTATAATAAATGATGCCACAATATGCTGTTCTGAGCACATTATGTTATTGTCAGTACTTAAAAACCAACTGTTTCTTTGCAAAAAGCATAATCAGTATTGGTTTATTACATTTAGTGCATGCTGCAATAAAATAATGTGTACTCACTTTTTGACAGTATTTTTGTATAGTGTATTTGATGGGGCACCGCTGCACTGGTTCATTTCAACTTATCAACTGTTAAAAACATATATTTGGAAATATTGTGTATATTGTACATACATGATATTATACAGTATTTTTGCCACATCACCCACCCCTTGAAGCTGCTGCATCAAACACTGTTGGTTGCATTATCATTCTAAAAGCCACTCTGAGCTCCCCTCTGTCCTTCACACCGCTGCCTGTGTTTATAAAACAAGAGTGTGTGTGAAGAAAAGCAGAGCAAGAAGAAAAGACACAATAAAACTTTGTTGATAAAGATAGAAAAAACAAGGCACACACATGGCTGTCAGCGTATTTTACGAGACCTTGAATGATACTTGATTCTGGATCAGTGTGGGAGTAAGCTGAGCGACGCCTGACCATTACACCAAAAAGGACTTTAATGACACTGAATTCAAATACATAGACCATTAATATGGAGTTAGTCCCCCCTTTGCAGCTATAACAGCTTCCACTCTTCTTGGAAGGCTTTCCACAGGATTTTGGAGAGTTTCTGTGGGGATTTGTGCCCATTCATGTATTCTGTAGAGCATTTATGAGGTTCAGGTACTGATGTTGGACGAAAAGGCCTGACTCTCAGTCTCTGTTCCAGTTCATCCCAAAGGTGTTGGAAGGGGTTGAGGTCAGGGATCTGTGCAGGCTAGTCAAGTTCTTCCACACCAAACTCATCCAACCATGTTTTTGTGCACTGGGGCTCAGTCATGCTGGAATAGAAAAGGTTCCCCAAACTGTGTCCACAAAGTTGGAAGCATGGTGCTGAAGCTTTAAGATTGTGAAATTACGATGGAGTGTTTGTCAGTATATCAAAGAGCAATGAATGTCTTCATCAACTGCATTTCTTGACCATCCCTGGATGGCCACCCAGCCTTAAAATCCAAAGCCGAAATGACAACTTCCCTAAAGTAAATCTCCCTTTAAACAGTGTCTTGGCACAGTTTCAGCTCTGCCATCTAGGCCTGGTGGTAAGGCAAGATATTAAATGGATGGTGGAGGGTAAAATGTAAACAATGATAAAGTGTAAACAACCTCATGTCATCTTAAAAAGTCCACGAAGCATTAAATGACTGCGAAATTTAAGATATGTAATATGTTTACACACACTGTCACACAAACAGACAAAGTCCAGAGTAAGATGCCTGGCCTTAGAAAGCAGTGGACCAATAGTAGCGCTACAGCTAATGTTACTCTACAGGGATTTGGTCATGTAAAAAAAAAAGAAGAAGACATGAATCATTAATAAACCTTTTTTTGTTTGCGGATATTCTTACAAACATTTTTGTATATGAAGTTTCGCAAACAAATGGGATATTATCAACTTACATCTGCATAAATGTTCATTTATTTAATAAAATGGGATTACCGAAACCCCATTGTTCTGGTGTAATAAAGAACACACTATGCACTCCTTTTAAAAACATTTTGAAAATAATGTATACATTTAGATACGAGCAATATATGATTATGAATATGATTAGGAATAAACAGAAATATCATCAATGCAGGTATTTTGACATTTTTGGTCCTGAATGTAGAGAAAACACCATTTCAGAACTGCAAGGATACTGCGAACATCTCAGAAAAAATGCACTGCATCCTATATTCATCTTTTAAAACGCATTTGCATGAATATTGCCTTTAGCACTCAGAAAGGTGACATATTTTCATATTTCTTTTAATTTAAACAGGAAACAAGTCATTCTGTGAAAAATAACAACAGTTGACAGTTTAGTACAGCTTTAGATGAGAGATAGATGCAGTTTATTTAAAGATCTGGAAAAATGCTTGACAGGATCTTGTTTCCTCTTGGAGTGTCTTGATCTATGTAAGGATGCCATCAGTCAGGAGAACAATAACGACCCAATTCAACACAATATAGTCATTAACTACCTTCTCAGACGAACATTGATTAGCACTATGTCATTTCAAATCGACTCATATGGCAGGGTCCTTGCTGTACATGCTAGATTTCATTGATGGAACTGTGCCATAAGCATGTCATAGAAGATGTTACATGTAGTCATGAGTGATCATTACAGGTAATGTCCAGCAACAGTGTCTTGTTTCCATTTCTGGTAATTGTCATTTCAGATGGTACAATATCTGATATGAATGACAGCTTTTGTCATGTGCTTATCTATTTAATGTAGTATAACAGATGTTATGACATTTTATAACAAGTTTTCACAGCACTTGGTGATTTTGAAAATTCCTAAAGGTGATAAAAAAATGTGAGAATGGTCTCCTTAGTAATGAAACCCTTTTAAATAATCCTCAAAGGCACAGTCCACTCAATGTGGTGTTTATATTCAGGTATTCTTTACTTGCTGTTTTAAAATTATATCAGGGTTCATGTAAAGTGTAATCAACTACGCAAAAAACAGCAGGATTCGCTTAAAGAGGAAGCAGAAAGTGAAGTAAATAAAGGTGTAACCAAGGACTGTACACCACCATAGCTTCATGGTGACTCAGCCATAATATAAACCTGTACACATTTCACACTTCTCCTGGTGCTTCTACTTCCCAAACAGTATACACAGGAATCTGATCAAGGATCTGCATGGCTTTCTTTACATACAGCATATCAGTTTTTTTAAGTTAAAAGTGAAAAGACCAGATCTTGAATAAGCCCCTCTGAGATATTAGTTGCTACAAATACAGCAATGATCTGTTAAACTTAGATAATACAACTAATTGTAAACTTGATACTATGTATTTTGTTTCTTTTCCATTCTTTTCTTAGCTCACTTTGTGAGTGATTGATGTATTGTGGATAAACAAGGTGTTACCAGTTGCGGCACCAAGGATCAGGCAGTAAATACCGCCCCCTGCTGACTAGTCTAGGACAAAACAGGGCGATACATTCTACTTCCACTTACTTCTGATCTGATATAACAAATCTTGTTTCTGATTATGAATTAATTCATTCTTAGGTGCATGTCCTGCATATGACCAGACAAAAGACTACTAATGGTAATAATTCTTTTAATATCAAGGATCCGAAATGACACCTACATTGTTAGATTATTGGATGATCTGTACTGTCTCTCTTGCATCTGCACTTATTCATCATCAGTTTCTTGGATTGGGCTCTGCCTCTCTTTCTGCTCCTCTGTGGTCTGTTCTTGTCCCTCCTCAGAAAAGCCCTGGCCTACGAGGGAAAGAAAGGATCTAATTTGGGAAGAACAGTATGGATTCATTTACTTCTGAAAGCAATGGTTCTGAACAAAATGTACACAGCTGTCCATGATGGGGTCAAGACATTTGACATTTGCTGCTTTCAAGCTGCACTGGAACCACAAGGCTAATGTTGTTAAAAAAAGGTCTGCCACCCTAAATCATTTGGAGACAGACTTCTTTTATAGCTCCAGCATAAAACTAAAGCAGCAAGCAACAAAAACCAGGCACGTCTTTGCTGACTGACTATATCTGGGATGAAGGGGAAATTGTCTAAATTGGATTAATCATGAATCAATTTCTTTAAGTTATTAAATGATTAACATTTAGTTCTGATCATCATGGAAGCAACCTAGACAGCAGATTTTGTTCACGGTTTCTTTCTCTCAGACAGTGGTTCCCAGACTGGTCCTGGATTACCCCCTGCACTGTACATTTGAATGTTTTCCTGCTCCCAACACACATGATCCAACTAATTAGTTATTACCCAGCTATTCCTGAGTTGAACTGAATGTGTAAACACCAAAAGTGTGCAGGGCAGGGGGGAACCACATGACTGCAGACATCTAGGAACATGGTAAGTGTGTACCAGAAGGGGTATTGTCCTTAGCAGAGGGCCACAGTGAAAGGCCAGGCGCAGCTTTGGGTTTCCATTTCAGAATGGTGGTGGTGACTGGCTCCTCTTCCTCTGCATCTTCTTTAACCTGAAGCCCAAAGACTTTCAAATTAGAAAGTACTTAACTAATAAATACGTACTATACTATTACTGCTAATAACACTCACACTGTTTCTCTAGCTCTATGTAAAGTGCATAGATGTTTTGGAAGGCTTGATGTGTTGTTGTTTTTTTTTAACATTGGTGGGTTTTTAGGTATTGTAAAGGTATATCTTTAAAACAAACACATCAAACTTTAAAACATTCAAAACTCCAGTGTCCAGCTTCAACTAAGAGGATTTTCTAAGGCCAAACCTTTGAGCAATGCGACAAATAATGCACAAGGAATGATAGATCTACGTTCATTTTTCTCTGCTGGCATGCACAAAGGCCACAGTCACACTACACTATAACAGAGAGGCACTGCAACAGTCTGCCAGGCTGGTCATATAGAACCTCATCTCCAAAGGCTTTAATGGAGATATAGCTCTCGGCCTGAGGACCATATGAGGAACGCAACTTCGAGGCCTTCCGGTCCTTAATGGTCCCCTCGTCTAGTGCTGGCTGGAGTTTCAGCAGGGATGAAATCACTTTAATCATTTAGAACATAAAACAAGGACACCATACTTCACATCTGAAAGGCAGCATTTCATGTTTTCTTTAGTCACTCACATCTTTACTTTATGTGGCTGCGTACACAGTGCCATACTTTCTTTCATTAAAGTGCAACAGAACAGAGATGCTGATTGGCTTGAAACAATAAACATATACTGTGGAAGTCAATACAGCTCGTATACATCATATGCAAACAGACCTGCTCCACCTGAAGGTACTCTCCATGCTGCTCACAGCCAATGTCAAACACATACTTCCCCGGACCTGAGGGCTGGAAAAAAATTATAATGAAGAAACAGAAACACAAGCATCCATTTCAAGCAAGGTGAATGCAGAGAGAAAAAAGCTGAGACTTACTTTATTATTCAGAAAGTTGCCTTGGTATTGGTGGTTTAGATGGATATACTCTCCAGAAGATTCCATCTTACCTACAACCCAGTTACCAACATACTTAGAGCCTGTATCATGGTATGTATACACACCTTGGCCATGCCTGTGACAGACAGAAAAAGAGAGTTAAATGCGGCCATTTCATCCATAACGCAATTTGAGCCAACAGCAGTGTAGCTCAGAAACACAATGTAATTTATGAGGGCTGTTTTTTTGGCCTAAGCAAGTAAAAGTGATATTATTGTGTGATAAGCACAACTTAATTATATGACTGGGGTAGCTGGTGGTCTAGTGGTTAGGGAGTTGCCCCTGCGATCAGAAGGTCATGGGTTCAAATCCCTGGACTGCTAGTGGCACCTCTGAGGTACCCTTGAGTAAGGTACCGTCCCCACACACTGCTCCCCGAGTGCTGCGTTCCTGGCTGCCCGCTGCTTCACTTGATGAATGGGTTAAATGCAGAGTAAGAATTTCACACTGTGTGCTGTGTTGTGTTCATGTGCCACTTTACTATAATGTGAACAATGACAACTGGCATTTGTTGTACCTTTGATGGTACTGCCACTCTCCATCATATGTGTCTCCATTGGCATATGTATAAATGCCATGACCCTGCCGCTGGTCATCCACCCAGGAGCCTAAAAGGTGGAAGGAAGGAGGCAGAATAGATCTTTTGTGTAATTCACCTATGGTGTCTTAAGCCCTTCAGTTCAGAAAAAAAGGTACTTCAGTCCCTCACCTTCATACTTGGAACCATCCACGTAGTAGAAAATTCCTTGTCCGTGCTTCATGTTCATGTAATATTCCCCTATATATCGAGCTCCATTCTTGAATCTGTATGTTCCCTGAAAACCAACAGATATCTAAGAATAACTGAACTATGAATAAATCACATCTACTAAAAACGATCAACTGATCATGAAATAAAGAAGAAACTGTAAAAAATAAGAAATCAAATCTAATGAAAACAATTACAAAAAACTAAACCAAATGATAATATAAAAAATAAAACTGAATGACAGTAAATGTTACTAAAGTCAAAGAACAGTAGTATAAACATTTTTTAATATGTGCTGTGGTCTTATAATGAGGTATGTTTAACTTTGGCTAAATATATGGTGATGGATGTTTCAAGCCTAAAACCAAATTAACTTTTGTAAAATGTAAAAAAATGTATAGACCTTTAGTGGTAATGGAAAGAACAAAAAAAAATGTAAACTAAAATGAGGGTTTAGACAGAGCTATACTTTACAAAGACAAATAACATGCAACTAAGCTCTGATTCCTGACCTTATTTGAGAGATCTACTATGTATGTTCTGTGTGTTAAAATAAAATACCTGACCACATCTTTTCCCATGTGTATACATTCCTTGGTATGTGTCTCCATTCTGCAGAACAGCTCTGCCCTGCCCGTGTCTCTCTCCAGCTTCATTACGCTCACCCTCATACTCCTGAAACAACAACTCTGATCAGATAAGACAAGATAAGAAAGACAATAGAATAAAAAAGACAATAAACAATAGTGCAACACAATTACAAGAACATTATTATAACAAAATAACAGTGTGAGACTGACATGTGAGTGTGCTGTACCAGCAAATCAGTAGTGCAAAATGTGTAAAGTGTCCATTTATCATTCGTGAACACACCACAGCACAGTGTGAACAGCACGAAATTCATTCTCTGCATGTAATCCATTCACCCAAGTAAAGTGATGGGAAGCCACCGCAGAGAGCAGTGTGTGGGGACAGTAACTTGCTCAAGGATATCTCAGTGGTGCCACTGGCGGTCCTGGAATTCAAACCCACAACTTTCTGATCACAGGGGCAACTCCCTAACCACTAGGACACAAGCCGCCCCACTTAGCCTCAAATGGTCTATGAAAGTGACTCAGTGTTAAGGCAATAAAAATAAAAACGAATGCAACAAAATAGCAGTGGATGATGGGGGGATGAGATTCACAACTCAAACATTAGGTGGTAGTAACCTAGTGTGTTTTACCCACACTAGGTTACTAACCTAGTGTGTTTTGCCTGTGAACCTGATGACCACAGAGTTGCAGGTTCAAACCTCCTCTTTCTAAGATTGTGTCCTTGAGCAAGACACTTAACCATCTGTTGCTACAAGAGGGCTGTCCCTATAACTTATGACTGTAAATCGCTCTGGATAAGGCCATCGGCCAAATGCCGTAAATGTAAACAGTTGAGTTATATTGCATAAATCCGATTCGTAACAGAATGATATAGAAAAAAGTAAAAAGATCACCTACAGAACGGGAAGGAGTTACACAGTCTTATTCCTGTGGCGTTCAGTTCTACATTTTGAGGCGATGAGACTCTTCACTGAAATCCAGTTTTACTGCCAAAAACATTACTGTAGGATAACATACTTACTCCGAGATAACCCTGCTCATCTTCGAGATCTTCCGAATCAGCATCGGACATTTTTTGTTTTCTGTTAACGAGAAAATACCAAAGAAACACGGAAAACTCGCGTCTCCACAAGTGGTGAAATGCGTCTGCTGTTACCATGAAAACGCTCGCGTACTGGCCATAACAGACATGCGCACAACTCTCCACTACATGGGCAAAAGTATTCGGACGCCTGACCATTACACCAACAAGGGCTTTAACGACATTGCATTCAGATACATAGACTTTAATTTGGAGTTGATCCCCCTTTGCAGCAATAACAGCCTCCACTCTTCTTGGAAGTCTTTCCAAAAGGTTTTGGAGTGTTTCTGTGGGAATTTGTGCCAATTTATTCTGTAGAGCATTCATGAGGTCAGGCACTGATGTTGGGACGAGAAGGCTTGAAGAGCTGCTGACTAAAATTTGAAAAAGAAAACAGTTTGCTGCTTGATGCATACACTATATGGACAAAATTATTGGGACGCCTGACCATTACACCAACGGAATTTAATGATATTGCATTTAAATACATAGACTTTAAAATGCAGCTGCCCCCCTTGCAGCTATAACAGCTACCACTCTTCTTGGAAGGTTTTCCACAAGATTTTGGAGTGTTTCTGTGGGAATTTGTACCCATTCATTTTGTAGAGCATTCATGAGGTCAGGTACTGATGTTGGACGAGAAGGCCTGGCTCGCAATCTCCGTTCTGCTCATCCCAAATGTGTTGGATGGGGTTGAGGTCAGGGCTTCCACCCCGAACTCATCCAACAATGTCATTCTAGACTTTACTTTGTGCAAAGGGGCACAGTCATGCTGAAACAGAAAAGGTTCTTCCCCAAACTGTCCGCAAAGTTGGAGGCATGGCGTGGTTCAAAATGTCTTGGTATGCTGAAGCATTAAGATTACCCTGCACTAGGAGAAAGGTACCTAGCACAAACCCTGAATAACAGGTGTGTCCCAGTACTTTTGGCCGTATAGTGTATGTAAGTAGCAGGGTCTGTTTAGGAGAAGTAGCCTGTAAAATGGTTGTATTTTGAGTTTTGTCTTTCATTTCACTTATTCAAAACCAACAAGTGATATTTCTGCAAACTTGCAACCACTGAGAAGCTCAATGTCCCAGCAGCTGTCGAACTTCCCTTTTGAAACTCTTATTTCTTTCGGTTTCTGGCTTTTTTGGTGGCGTTGCTGAAATTATAGTTGCAAACGATTGTGTCGCTTTAGTAATGGGTGTCTTATTCACGCGTTTTGTTCGAAAACTGTTTAGCAACTGTCAAAAAACATCCTCGTGACAGTCATTTCATCTCACTCGTGTTCAGAAAACCCCGCCTCGCACGTTGGGATAGGCTAGAAATGAACGCCCCATATCATCTCAGCCAATAAAAGTACGAAAAATGATTTGCTAACCAATCACAGCACCTTAAGGCAGAGCTTGTCCGAACACGTATCTGGCTGGAAATCTCGTGACGCTTGTTGATAATAATTGGACAAAACCACGTGACCGCAGTCATCCACACACAAGGAAGCGGACGGGGAGAGTTCTGCTCAGATGACTCCAGGATGACATTTTCAACATTTTTATTCGTGTATTTGGTGTTTTATGCTTGGTTTCTAGCCTTTGTAAGTTCTAGGACTGTTGGAAGTCAAGTTTGGCCTGTGCCTTACAGGTAAGGATGCAATGCGAGCAAACTACGTTTAACAGCTAGTTGTTACAACTTTAGTTTCTGTTTCTTGCAAACCCGTTAGTAAACAGGAGCGACAGCAATTGTTCAGACATACACTATATGGACAAACCTGTTTTTCAGGGTTTTGGGCTAGACCCCTTACATCCAGTGAATGACAATCTTAATGCTTCGGCATACAGACATTTTGGACAAAGCCATGCTTCCAACTTTGTGCACAGTTTGGCAGAGGCCCTTTTCTGTCCCAGCGCACGAAACAAGGCCCATAAAGATGCGGTTGGAAGAGTTCGGTGTGGAAGAACTGTCACGCACAGAGCCCTGACCTCAACCCAGTCCAACACCTTTGGGATGAACTGGAACGGAGACTTCTCGTCCAACATCAGTGCCTGACCTCATAAATGCTCTACAAAATGAATGGGTACAAATTCCCACAGAAACACTCCAAAATCTTGTGGAAAACCTTCCAAGAAGAGTGGTAGCTGTTATAGCTGCAAGGGGGGCAGCTGCATTTTAAAGTCTATGTATTTAAATGCAATATCATTAAATTCCGTTGGTGTAATGGTCAGGCGTCCCAATAATTTTGTCCATATAGTGTATGCATCAAGCAGCAAACTGTTTTCTTTTTCAAATTTTAGTAAGCAGCTCTTCAGCTGACAGAGGTTATCGTAGTGACTGTCATCATTATTCCACCATGCTGCTGTGCCCAAACAGGCACCATCTGTCTACAGCAATTTACAGGCCCGCCTTACATTCTTGTGTGTTTCTCTGGTCGACACATTAACAGGCGATTTGACCGTCGTCCAGACACAGATCCATATTGCCAAGCACTGTACCCCTTCTGTCCCACTGGAGACCCAGATGGCCGTATACCCTACATGAGAGACTCTGACGTGATCTCGGTGTTCAGACTGCAAACTCCAGTGTGGGAATTCAAATATGGGGATCTTCTGGGAAAATTAGTAAGTTTGTAATTGATATTGCACACATCATTTTTGTAATTTTTTAAAATGGTTCTTTCAAACCAAAGAAGCACCCAGTCAAACCAATAAGTCCAATTGAAAAGTAGTGCTCACTTTTGAGTGTTTATTCTTGTTACAGCATATAATGCACGATGCCATTGGGTTTGCCAGCTCAGAGACAGGAAGAAATTATACTATAGAATGGTATGAACTTTTCCAGCTTGGAAACTGCACTTTTCCTCATGAAAGAGAGGACACAGTGCCTCCTTTTTGGTGTAATCAGGGAGCTGCCTGCTTCTTTGAAGGGATAGATGACATGCATTGGCAACAAAATGGAACTATGGAAAAAGTGGGAGAAATCTCAGGTACTGTTTTGCACATGATGGTGTACAGAAACCTTTCATATTCAATGGTATGTAGTTAATGGTACAGTTCACATTCTAAATATTGGTCACTTTTTACTTTTAGGTGTGCAGTTTAACAATCTGGCTCGATGGGTTCAAGAGGACAATGAGACTGGTATTTATTATGAGACATGGACAGTGCGGTCAGATCCAGGGGCCAACTCCACAACATGGTTTGAATCATATGACTGTTCACAGTTTGTACACCGCACCTACAGGAAAATGGCAGATTTAGGTGCCAAACTCTCAAGCAAAACTCAGACAAACTACACCAAAATATACTTGTACAGTGGAGAGCCTACCTACCTTGGGGATGATGACACTATCTTTGGTCAGTCCTCCATGAAAACTCTGGCCATGGATATCAAGAAGTTTTACCACTCTTTCCAGCCTCATCAGTCAATGGTTCAGATCATCATCAGCCTGATGGAAGCCTTTGAAAAAGTAGTAGTGGAGAAGACCTTCTATTTGTACTATAACTTTGAGTTCTGGCACTTGCCAATGAAGGCACCTTACATCCAAATTACGTACGAGGAAGTTCCCTTACCACACTAAAGACTGCAATCTTCACCTGCATTTTTTTTTTACTACCAGTTTGTCAGAAGTAGGCAATGTGTGAATAAACATTTGCCAATAGTGAATATCTAACAAAGTTCATCACGAGCTTATCACAAGCATTTTGGTTGGAGTAACATTTCTGTTATATGCTGTATATTAAATCATAAGTGCTCGATTGGTATATAACTATGGACATACTAAGTGTTTCTTCTCTTTTAACTGATTGTAAAATAATAACAGTATGCACTACTAGAATTTTGTATACTTTATTTGAACAGTGCAAACAGGAAGCAAGTTAAAATGTTGAAAGTGAAAAAAATTCCCCAAAACATGTATTAATTTGGAGAGAAAAAAGAAGTACACCAGTTACATAACACTTGAGTCTTAAACTTTTAAAGTAGACAAATCATTGCCCATATTTCACGCTTATAAATCATGTGCAACTGAGGGACATTTTCTAATCTTTTCTTGCATTCTTTGGGGTAAAAGGCACAGCTCAACAAATTTGGTGTTGACTGCAATAAAATACTGAATGATGGACCTAAGTGATGGAACTGAATACTTCAAGATCTCTAACCAGTCACAGTAACCAAGCAACATCCTCTTCATCCTCAACAGCCTGTTCATCCTTTACTGTATTGAGAGTCCTGTTTAAGTTTTATTTTGCAATTACTAGTTTTAGTATCAATTAGTGTTTGTTATTGTTGTGCTAACAAAACACCATGACATATTGATCAAAAAAGGTAATTAATACAAATGTAATGATTAATACAAAATGTTTAGCAATAAATTATGAGCAATCACATCTAAAAACAATGGCAGAACTTTAAACCCTGACAGAGGGTGTGAGAGAGAAGTGCATTTCATTTTAAACAGCATTTTACACAGACAAATAGAACCTCTTACTTAAATGATTTTATGCACTTCACTCCAGTGAGACAAAATCTATTAACTGGGGAAAAAAAACACATTCTCAACAGGTCCGATACAACCAGAAAATGGTTGAATTATAGCACTCATAGTTTGTTTTGAAAATACACATCTACCGGTTCTACAGTACTCAATTATGCCAGACACTCATTAAGACACTTCCCAAATCACTTCCGAAATAACTGACCTTAAACCCTACACTCTCTAGCTGCACAAACTGATTGGGTTATGCACCCATACCCTGTGGCTACAAAAATGGATCCAACTGCTTACTTACATCTTAACCATCAAAAGAAAAGCATTTCTTCTCTGCATACACACGTGTTCCTATAATTCATTTGGTATGCAATTAAGGTGCTTCATATTAACTGTACAAAACCATTTATACAAATACACATAATAGCTTTACCAAATAATTAGATTAGAAAATACAAATTAGATAAAAAAATACAAATCATTAGCCTGAATATAAAATTGAAAGAAGTCAGCAGACTAATAGGTATTAACTCCGTTTTGTGTGCAGCAAATACTTGAACCAAACTTTCCATTTATCTTTGCCCTGGCGGTGTAGGCTTTACAGTACAAAATGAATGATTTATGTTATTTATATGTCTCCCAATGTATTTCAAACCTCCTAACAACTGTGTGGTCCATGTCACATGACTGTGCTGAACCATATAGAGCCTTCCAGCATTTGTGTTTGGAATCAAAGGTGAATCTTAGTGGTATGACACTCTTCCTGTTCTTTCTAGTAAGCTTTAAAACTAGTGCCCTGCAAATAAATTTTCAAAATATGGCCATACAATCTACATGTTTTTGGGCACAAGAACCCAAAACAAGTCTTGCTGATGGAAAAATCTGAGGAGAAATATACAAAAACAATGAGCATGGAAGTAAGAAGAGAAAGAAAAGAGATGGTTCTATTAAAAGAGAAGGCTATGAAATTTAAGTAATTTATGTCAAACCTAACACTAAATGCCAGGTAAGCAGTCTGTTGCAATGTCAGAGGCAGAGCTTCTGGAAAACACAATTGGCTTGGAGCTGACAAAAGCACCAACTACTGCTGGTTAAACTAGGACAGCTTTCCATTCTCTACATCATAAATATTAAGACTTTTCCCTCCACAATCACTGACAATAGCTGACTCTCCACAACACTTGTAAAAACAAATATTATTTGCATTATTATAACAAATTTGACAAAGAACCAAGAACTCAAAAAAGTGAGATGTAACTAGATGTAAATGAGAAATCTTACCTGAAGGTCCTATAAAAAATACCAAGCATGTGGGATTGGGAATATACAGTGGGGCAAAAAAGTATTTAGTGGGAGAACTTGCACAATTGGTGGCTAACTAAATACTTTTTTGCCCCACTGTATAGCTACATGAATGATTAGCCTAACATGGTAAAGTTACGGAAGAGTTTAAAAGTTAACTGTTGTATTATGTGATTCTGATTAGACAACCTAGAACTAGAATACATTAGAATAGTGTAACTACATTGTAGTTTTTCCCCATTATGAGCTGGATACAAATAATGTATACAAATGGCATTTAGGCAAAGAGTCAAGGCAAGCAGTCTTTTCAGAAAACAAGCTATATTCCTCTAATGAAGTGTTTGATCATCTGGAGTTCTGCCATCAAAACCCCTGATGCAGTTTTGTCATACATGCCACTGATATTTGCCCACGTTCCAATATTACTCTTGTAAAGGAAATAAATGTCTCAAACACAAAGGGTACCACTGTAATATTTCTTGAGGAGAGGAAAAAACGGGAGAGAATAAGAAAGAGTAGAAACTGATTGCCTTATGAGATGAAGTGATAAGCTTGATGTACTGGTTATGCATCTTATAACATGAGGTGTGATCTCCTACTAGTTTTTACCAGGTAGGCATCATATCAGGGAACCAGACACGGCCGAGGTGTTTCGACACCTCCCAGTGGATCTCGTCCAGATTATACTTGTGATCCGGGATGAGCACTTCCTCCATGATGGATAGTTGCGAGAGGCGTCGGCCACACATCTTCACAAACTCTACGAATGCACTGCAAGACACTTCACACTCCCCCAGGCCGATGGCAGACAGCTGCTTGCAGCGTTCTGCGATGCGGATCAGCTCCTCGTCCAAAGGACGCAGGCCGTTAGCACACACCACCAGCTCCACAAGCCGAGGACAGTTCATGCCCACACGGCCAAGCACATCCTTACTAACTGAACGGCCAAAATACAGGTGTGTGACAGGAATTTCATCACGGAAGAAGGGGCCAAACTCTTCCTCGTACAGAAAAAAGTACATGACCAGGTTGAACTTCGGAGAATGGCGGACCATGGCATCCCAGCTGCTTTTCTTGATGGTATGAAACTGCTGACCGGGGTTTTCACTCACCACATCAATGCGAAGGTGCTCTAGATGCACATGCTTCTCCGAGGAGAGTGCGAGGAGAAGCTCGTCACTCAGCAAGTGGTAATTCAGTGCGAGTTCCCTCAGGCCATGGCACTGATCAGCAACACACAGAATGCCTGGACACAGCACATTTCAAATTATACTTTATAATTCTATATCCACAATCTGAAATGTTAAGAAGTAAATAGAACAGCACACGTGGGCATAGATATACAGCAAAAACATCAAATGTGATCCCTAATGAGGCATTGCTGACAGATGCATGCGTGGGATGCCTCAAAGTGGCATTCTACCAGAATTTGATGAAAGAATGAGTGTGAAAGATCACGAGTAAGCAGTGAATCATTGCTGTGCAATGTCCAGGGAATGTTATTTTGTACACACAAAACAAGTAAGGCTTCAATATTGGTTTGATCATTCTACACACTGACTCAAGTATCTGATACAAGATATTTAATACACTTCTTTCAATTTTGAGGTCAAATTTTTATTCAGATTTCAATATTTTATGTGTTAAAAACATCTTGATTTCTCTAATTATTTTCAAATGTACAAAAATGACAAACACGAATTATAAAAGCGATTTCTGATCGGAAAAAAGCCCAGTCATTCTAGCACGGTAGTGTACCAAAAGTTAGTCTCTCTTCTCATCCCACTTCTCACTGATAGATTCCCAGGTGCCTATATTTGATCACTGATGAAACAGAAAACACCCCCAGCCAAAGAGTGTTTCATTAACACTGTTTTTAATGTTGATGCACTACTTTGAGAGTTTTTTTTACCATATGGTACTGAAACTGTTACAGCCTTATTACTAAAAGCCAAATTAGTGACATTAAAATCTGACATACAAATATATTCAAACCATGACAATAAGACATACCAGCAGGGGAGACATGTGGGCAACTGCTCATTTTTAGCAGTTTCAGTGTGTCACTGTTGTTGGCCACCAGGACTTTAAGCGATGGGTCATCAACTGGGGTGTCATCAATCTTGAGTGACGACAGCGACTTAGAGTTGACAAACACCACTGTGAGCGCAGAGATGAAGTGGGACTGGTGGTATTGAAAGAATAAAAATGCATGTGAGAAATGTCATCTATCTTGCAGCATCAATAAGGTACTTTGTACATTTTTTGTAGTTGCTTATACGTCTGCTGACCTTTGGTAACTCCATGAAACTTGGCCTTGCGGTAGAGATGAGCCCGAGAGTCTTAAGTGAGCAGTTCACAAGCTGAGACAGGATGTCACATGCTGCCTCTGCCGATTCTGTACTGCTGTCGACCTAAACAGACATATTGTGCAACTTGACACAGTGCAAGCTAGAATCAACGATCACAAGGCAGCATTACACTAACCAGTCAACTAAAGCAAACATACAGTCTAACCAACAGACGACACACACTGTGTGGGAAAGTATCCTTCGGTGGTACATTTGTTTAGAAATATTATTCTTATGGGCAATCTCCTATAAGGATGTCAAATGTGTAAAATCTGAACCATCAGACATCACAGCAAAACCATCTCCTGACAAGCCTCTCACCTTAAAGCTGACATACTGTAAATGATTAGCGTGCCTCTTGATGATCTGCTTGATAAGATCAGGATGAGTGGACTTCAGGTAAGAGCTTGCAGGTTGGGTGAGTTCAAATTCGAAGCATCTCCAGAGCTCAGGCATATGGAAGGCTTGGTTCCAGCCACGACACACCTGAGAGGCAAAAGCTCGATCTAGCAGGGGCAAATACTGAAAGATGCGCAACAGTATCTCCTGTGGTAACCATGCCCAGTTGGATGTCAGATCTACCATGTCCTCACTAAGATGTCTAGTTCTCTTGCAAACTTCCATCATTTCCACACTGGATGAGCTGCAGCCCTCTTTGTCTCTGCTCAGTCGTCTTTTCATTCTTAAGTGAAACAAAAGTAAATAGAAGATGATTTAATTCATGACAGACAAGACACTGCAAGATTATGTAGATCTGACATGAGCCTGACCAGAAATGACATACACTAAATGGACAAAAGTATTGGACACACCTCTTTTTCAGGGTTTGGACTGGGCCCCTTATTTCCAGAGGAGGGCAATCTTAATGCTTCCGTATACCAAGACATTTTGGTCAATACCATGCTTCCAACAGTTTGGGGAAGGCCCTTTTCTATTCCAGCATGACTGTGACCCAGTGTACAAAGCAAGGTCCATAAAGACCTGGTTGGATGACTTCGGTGTGGAAGAAATTGGCTGGCCTGCACAGAGCCCTGACCTCAACCCCATCCAACACCTTTGAGATTAACTGAAATGGAGATTGCAAGGCAGGTTTCTCGTCCAACATCAGTGCCTGACCACATAAATGCTCTACAGAATGAATGGGCACAAAATTTCACAGAAACCCTCCCAATATCTTGTGGAAAGCCTTCCGAGAAGAGTGGGGAACAACTCCATATTCAAGTCTATGTATTTGAAAGCAGTGTCATTAAAGTCCCTGTTGGTGAACGGTCAGGCATCCCAATACTTTTGTCCATATAGTGTACGTCATCTTGTCATCAAGAGCTAGATGTGTCACTTTATTAGACAGTCACACTCTTATTAGACAAAAACACAGTGTTGTAAATAGTTGTGTTTCCCTGTTGAGTAGTAGTGTTTTATTAGTTTGAGCAAAACAAATCACAGATGTATTTAACAGGTGAACATTCTGGCTTTGTAAAACATACCTCAAAAAGCTAAAATGAAATTGTTGTAATTAATGGCACATCTTTTTTCAGATCGAGTACAGGAACAAATTAAAAAATCACTCAATGAGGAATAAATGAACACTAAAACACTACTAAAAACAACTGATTGAACCGGCTCCAAGAGTAATGATGCCATATTTTGTAAAGGGTAAAGTGTCCGTCTGAGATGAGTTAAGGGCAAAAAACAAGAGGGGTCTACTTTTTTTGTTAATCTAAACATTTACTTATTATGGCAATTCTAGTTATTTTTGGAACAGTTAAGCTTATTTAACTTTGCTCTCAACACGGCTAGCTAATGAAGAGGCTACTTGAGGTCGCTATAGCTTTCCAGACCACGTTTTAATATAATTTGTACTATTGTTAATGTGATTAATCGATGTGTAACTGAATATTTAACTATTTTATTCAGCTAACGTGAGGTTGAACTGCCCTTGTTCATGTACACTTCTTCATTCCCACCAGTGGCTCCAGTTAGCTACAGTTGCTAGCTGTGTGACTGCACGACCAAAACAAACTGGGCTAGTAACTTAGTCGGAGGCTTCATGCACAATTACAGAGCTAGACATGACCTACTTTATAAAAAAGAAAATCAGCACTATATTGCTGTTTTCTCCAATACAGTCTACAGTGGTGTCACTAGCCTTTCTGGCTGTAGCCATGCTACGTTACCTGTTTTTATCTTTAAAATCGGTTGAACTTGAAGCAGCAGCAGTAAAAATCAGTCACGGTGCCCTCAGCCCGGACCCACACTCCAAAACATCCGAACCGGCGAAACGCTAAGCATTGGAAGCCAGCTGAGAGATAAACCACACACAGGTTTCCTTCTGAGTGGGGTGTTTTGCTCAGAGCCCGTTGGTCTGTGACCGGCTGACCTAATTCCTGCCGCCCTGGTTTTCTGAAAATGGCGATGATGTTGTGGCGGTGAGGAATATTCAAATACACAACGCTCGCTGTGCTCTACACGACTCTAATGTTAGACTAAATCACAGTCTAAATGTATAGTATAGGTTTAAAATCGTCATCTTGCTAACAATTCTTTTGCATAAATCATTTTGCCTAAATCAGGTGATTCTACCATTTTAGGACAATGGCCTATGTCAAGAGTGTGACTTCAGCTGATTTATCAAAATAAAATGTGACTTAGGCCATTTTAATGTTTAGTTTGGCAGTGTTTTATTGACACAAACATTACAGGGAACACATTACTTGAAGGTGTTTACATAAGAGTGACATGAGCCCGTCATAAACATGACATGACGTGTCATGAACATTAATGAAACTTTTTTAGTTTTCATGACTGTTGTCATTAAGTGTCATTCAGCTTTTGTAATGTAAGGTTGACACTGATTGGGATGTAGACATAAAAACCGAATGACAATGACAACTGTCATAAACATCAGTGACGTGACATTAATGTTCATGACACGGCATGGCATGTTTATAACAGTCTCATGTCACTCTTATGTAGACACCTTCAAATAAAGTGTTACCATATATGCTTAAGTCACAAAGGCATATTAAAAAAATTGCCCAAGTTATTTATTTCTCTTCAGTTACACTATCCCAATAGTTCTCTTCAGTTATTACTATCCCAATACTCATCCTTTGTTACATCCTTTTCTAGTGAAATTATCAATAAATGTTATATGTAAAATTTTTGGTTAAGTTTTTTGTGTTTCCTGAAACACTTAAAAAATTTATTTTAGCAAGGTGTTGATATTTATACTGAAATTCTATATACAATACTGTATTTTTATTACCCCCCCCCCAGGTTTTAATTTTATTTTTTATGTAAAGTATTTGTATATTCAGAGATATATTTATATATATAGGTTAATTATAATCCACCCCCCCCTTTTTACCCTCATTGTTGATTTGTCTGAGTGTGTTACTCTTTGTGTTGTGCTGTTTGTTGCACCTATAGTCCAGGAGGACGATATTTAATCTCACTGTGTACTAAATGTTTATGGCTGGGATGACAATAAAGCTCTACTTGGCTTGACTTGACTTGAGGAGTGGGCCCATTAACTTGTAAGGCAAAGGACTCCGACAAGGTGTCTACAAGCACAGCCACTATGTTACTACATGGGTGCTCTCCTTGATGCCTCAGTTCGTTCATGGAGGAGAGGTACAGTCAAATAATAGCCTAAGAAAAGTATTTATTTTATTACTTTTTTACCAATAATTTACCACAATTACATATTTGTATGAAACACCAATACTTTACATAAAATCCTCAGAAGGTATGTGGGTTCAACAATCCTTCTGAAAAACAAACAAAACTGCCATATCAGACCATTCTTTGTCCACATCTTGATAACTCTATTATAATTATAATTTTTTAAAAATGTGAACTGACCCTTTAAATGGGTTAATTAATTTTGTGGCTTGGATTAAGATAAATCAAATGATGATTTAAAAATAAAATAAAAAATGATGACAGGATTATACTGCATCATTTTTTTATTATTATTATTTATTCGAATAGAAAAAAAAGAGTTGTCAGGGCTGGGGGTTTATGACGGTGGGTGGCCAATAGGGGCCACCCTTATTAAAGTTTGTTTCTAGTGTTTATTAGTCTCACCTGGGTGTCTTTAGTATTTAAGTATTTGGGTTTTTTCATTGGGCCTTTGTGTTTGTGTTTTGTTATTTAAGGCTTTTGTTTTTAGGTTTCTGTGGTTGGTCAACCCGGTTCCTTCCACGGTCCTCCGTCTTGTTTTGTATCTGCAGTGATAGAGTTGGGCTCTCATGCCTGTTTTTGTTTTGTTTGTTCCTGTTTAAAATAAAGGATTATCAGAAAATGCGTGCCCTGCATGCGAGGAGAAGGAGATACACCAGCATGACAAGAGTTCATTTGCTTGTTATTACTGATGAGCAATAAAAAAAAAAAGTGATCATTTTTGACAACGACATAAACACATGTATGTAATTGTTAGTTTATTGTTTCAGTTAAATGGTTAATTTCTTGAACGGCCCGACAAACACCCCAATCAGATTTTTTTCAAAATAGATACAGCCAGGCAAGCTCACCCACTGGTTAGGGCTTCAAATGTCAAATGCATTATACAATATGTAAATACATCAGTCAAATAAAATATCTCATAGATTCTATGAGAGTAGAAGCTTTAAAGAGTTTGGTGAAAAATCTAATTTAAGCATTATTTTTCTGGTCTTAATATATTCAATAGGCCGAGACATGTTTGGTGTTCCACGTATTCCTCTTTAGTTTTTCACTAGAGTTAACAGCAAACAAATGATAAATACAGTTTCAAAAGTAAGTCTACTAGAGATTACCTAACAGCTTGATAAGATTTGATGAACGTATGTGATGATTTAGGCCATGTAGTTTGCACTTTAAGAACTGAGGAGTGCACTTTCATTACATCTTAGCAACATTAGCTTCAGAGCTCTAGTACCTCCTGAAGACTCATCTGTTCAGAGAGCATCTCCTCTCCTCATGCAAGGTAACAATTTGAGTGGAGAGCTTGCATCTTTTTTGTCACTCTTTCGCCCTCTGCTGTTACAAGACATCAGTTCAGGCCAAATTACGTTCTGTGGTGACATGCTAGGCATGACCGACCCCTTTTTGCTTTTATTTTCAACATTTCTGAATTCATTCATTCAATTTTTTGTAACCACTTAATCCTTACTAGGATCGCGGTTACCCGGAGCCTATCCCAGGGTCTAGGGGCGTGAGGCAGGAACACACAGGGCAGGGCGCCAGCCCACTGCAGGATAATGGCAGTGGGGACTACTGCACATTTTAGAATGGGCAATTCTGTTTAAAAAATATAATGAAAACAATTTAAGTAAATCAATATTCAATGTCACAAAATTATGTACAAGTTTAATTTTACTATCCTACTACATGATACAGCATAGAGCCATTTTCGTTTATGATCTACCGCCTACGAGACCTGGGTAAGTAAGTACCACTTGCGACTGTGCGAGTGGACTGAGTGAGTTTTGGAAATTCACCTAATCTTGTA
>JBBJLS010000002.1:13127359-13154067 GCA_037577275.1 Bryconaethiops microstoma
GACAGTCTCATGTCACTCTTATGTAGACACCTTCAAATAAAGTGTTACCATATATGCTTAAGTCACAAAGGCATGTTCAAAAAATTGCCCAAATCATTTATTTCTCTTAAGTTACATAATTCACACACAGTGGTATTACTATCCCAATAGTCATCCTTTTGAATGAAATTATCAATGTCATATGCAAAATTTTTAGTTAAGTTTTTTGTGTTTCCTGAAAAACTTGAAAAAATGAGTTAGGCGATTATTTTAGCAAGGTGTCAAAATGAATCTGGGTCTGGAAAACTGACCCTCCCCCCTAAACTAGCTCGGTGTCTTTGCTTCAGTCTGTTCAATGCAGAATCTTCACTCAGGATGCAGCGCAATGTACACTATATTGGGACACCGGACCATTCCACAAACTGGGACTTTATTCGCATTGCATTCAAATACGTAGACTTTAAGGTGGGGTTGGTCCCCAATTGCAGCTATATGGTTTGCACAAGATTTTGGAGTGTTTCTTTGGGAATTTGTGCCCATTCATTCTGTAGAGCATTTATGAGGTTCAGGCACTTATATCGGACGAGAAGGCCTGGCTTGCAATCTCTGTTCTGGTTCATACCAAAGGTGTTGGATGGGGTTGAGGTCAGGATTCTTCCACACCAAAATCATCCAACCATGTCTTTATGGACCTTGCTTTGTGCTCTGGGGCACAGTCATGCTGGAATAGAAAAGGTTCTTCCCCAAACTATGTCCACAAAGTTGGAAGCATGGCGTTGTCCAGTGTCCTGGTATGCTGAAACATTAAGCCCAACCCTGAAAAACAGGTGTTTCCCAATATTCTTGCCCCTAGAGTGCATATCCAGAAGTATCCAGGTAGCCCTTCCAATTTTACCCATTACAAACACAAAGCACATCATACTACTTGTACAATCTCCTAAGAGGAGCACTGTTACTAGTTTAGGACGTACTGGACCCACTAAAACACGAACCTAACATCACTATGCCCAATACAAAGGGTCAGCTAAATGAGTACAAACTCTCCCAGCATCAGGCAGTGGAACTGCGCTCTCTGGAGTGATGGAGCTCCATCCACTGGGATGAGCCGGAGTAGAGTTTGTGTTTCTGAACTTCTGATCCAGTATCAGGCCTCACTAATGCTTTGGGCAGTTGGAGGCCTGGTTGTTAGAGATCTGCCTCTGCAAGCAGAAGGTTGTGGGTTTGAATCACAGGACTCCCAGTGGCACCACTGAGGTATACTTCAGCAAGGTAATGTCCCCACGCACTTCTCCACAGGTGCCGTGTCTCTGGCTGCCTGCTGCTTCACTTGATGAATTTGTTAAATGCAGAGAATAATTTTGTGCTGTGCTGCAGTGTGTCACAAATGACACATGGACACTTTACACACATACACTTTTATTGTAGGGCAAAGCCACCTGAGAAAAGAAGAAGGTGTCCCTGCAGCAAACTTGTTTCTAAAGTGTCTACAAACTTTGACATGTAGATCACAAAAAATAAACAGTAGGCTGTGTATGTTATACATAACACACCAGTTTCTCAGGACAATTCTGTGGAGGAGAAAAACAAAATAAAACTCAAGACACCTTTATAATGTACCTTGCAGAACAGAGAATCTGGTTTATTACCATCCAACTCTATCCACCACAGATAATACAGAGCAGATTTACAAGTAGCATTTTTTTTCTTTTACAGCAGCTGTTCATCACACTTCCACACATTCTCACACTTCCAAAAAGATTCACAATTTCTATTTATTTTCTTATTTTTTTGGTGTGAAGACTGGCCCCAGCCCAGAGATTTCTGTGTTCTGTTCTTACAATACAATGGTAGAACATACTCACCTTTTAACGTTTTAAAAAGACAGAAAAAGGGTTTGTACCACATTATATCATTGTGGAGTTGAAAGGGATCACACGGACCCTCTGACATGTCAGACATAGGCCTATCAAAGTTTTCTGAGCACAGAGATGGTATTTGTTATATCTGCCTGGGGGAAAACACAATGGCGTGTGTGACTGTATAAAAATGTACAGTGGGTTTTATTTGACATACATTCCATATGTTTACAGCTGCAAGATAGGAGGCACACCCAGTATTGCACTTCATTAAAAGTTCTGGCTCAAAACAAAACCCAGAATATCAAACAAAACTGAAGTGTAAAGTAGCAACATCTGAATACACCTATTTGGGATACTATCATTATATACAAGATTAGATAAATCGTACACTATTTTCCTCCCAGCATAACATTCTTGACAGTCCACTTATATAATCTTAACAGAATTGTTTCTGCCAAGCCATGATGCACTCAACAGTGGAGAATACTGTACAGGATTACGAAAAGAGTCAGTTTACATATTGTTACACTTCAGTGATCGGGTGGTGCGCAACGTTTATTGGAGCCGAGGGTTACAACGGCTGCATGCAAACACGTCACAAAGTTGGGGGGGGGGGGGGTTTCAAAATTTTTTCTTTTTACTTCCTATATTCTTCAGGGTCCATTGAGATAGATAGAGAGAGAAAATCAATCCTGAAGCACAGTGGTTTATCACTGCCCTCTCACAGCCAGAGATCCCGGGCAATTGCTCTCAGACTGGACTTACGCAGGAGTCTGCAATTTTAGCACGTCAGGTAATACGGGGGAGACTCAAACGAGGAGTCACACAAGACCCAGCCATTTAGAAGGTATGGGCATTTCTGCACACACCACAGCCCAGGGCGAACTCTTCTCCAGTGGGAGGGTGCACAACATGCAGGGGACACTCACTCCCCTCCAGCTGTTTGCCTTTAGGACCTGTCAGGAAAGAAGGAAAAGCGACTAAATAGTTGCATAATCACATACACATGGTGATGTGAAGTGAGTTTAAACAGAGCATTTTCCAAGAAAAAGAATGACGTTTACCAGCTGGACAATGAGGCAGCTCCTCTTTGGGGACACTGGTCATTCTCTGGAAGTCATCATGGCAGGCGTTGCAGAAGTGTGTGGTCCCAAAGCAAAAGAACACAGCGACAGAACAGCAGTAACGGCATTTGTATTCAAGGAAGTCGGTCCCGTGTTTAGAGCACATCTGGATAAAAAGAGACTCTTCTCAAATCACCCTGTTAACAGCAATTACTAATTTTCTCCCCAAGTTAAGAGTAAAGGTAACAGAATGAGATAAAACATATAACAATATCTATGCACCACACTGGTCTGAAACTTGCCACACAGATTCACATGTAAGCAACAAGATCTTGTTTCTATTTCACTTTTTTTTTTTTTTAAGAACACGTTTTCTTTCGTTTGACTAACCTGTGCCCTGGACACGTCTGAGCATGCTCCACAGATGAGCTCACTGGGGTCGTAATCATCACCCTGCCCTGCCTCTGCATCACAGCGTGCCTCCCCCCCAAAATAAGCCTGAAGAAGTAAACATTCAGGTCACACTTTCAAACAAAAAAGCTACAACAATGAGTTAGTTTTTGCACTGAAAGACATACTAATGTAAACTAACAAAAGATTTCAACTGATAACTAAAGATGACACTTGGACAATGCTTTTACCAAAAACAGATGCTATCCAGCTTTACTTAGATTCATGCTCTCCCAATGCTGATTTCTAGCATCTTTTATTACATTTTTCCATACTCATCAGCAACATTTCTGGATTATGGTTAGTACAATACGTATTTAATTACATTTAAACTGAAAGGACTGGATTGAACAATTAGCAATGAACAATTATTAATTTCAAGTAATAAAGTACAAAATGTTGAGAACTGTGTGGTGCTAACCTTTTTGCACTTGTAGCAAACATAATAAGCATATCTGTTCATAGCAAATCCAGCAGGGTCATTGTAAAAGCGGGCTCCAGGTGTTGTGATGGCCTCACTCTTGTGTAGGCCCTCATATTCCAGTCTCATTAAAGCTTTTCTCCGCACATCTTCATAAAGCTCTTTAATTGGATCCAGCAGATCTTTGATCACTGAATGGTTAATTTTGTTCTAGAACAGACAAAATGAGTATGTTATCAAAACAGTACATGTGCTTAAAGAAAATTTCTCTGCATGCAAACCATAATCCTCAGCTTGATGTGGTGACATTCGGTCTGCAGCACTAAGGGGGTGCATACCGGATTATGTACCTTACAGATAGGGCACGACATGAACCCAAAGGTTATCCTGGGCCCCAGCCAGCGGTTTTCCAGAACTCTTCGCGTACACTGGAGATGGAACACGTGACTGCAGTCCAACTGCAAATGAACAGGAACACTTTAGATGTACAGTTAAAACATTAATGAATAATGAACCATTTGCTTGTCATGTAGCCATAATTATTGTTGTTCTTCATAAAATGTCCAGTACCTGGATGGCAGGGGCAGCAGACAGAGCCTCAGTAAAACAGATCATGCACATGTCATCAGCATCTTGTTTGAGACAGCCAGTGCTCTTGTCACAGCCATGAAGGCAGGGCAAACACAGCTCTTCATTCTTCACCCCACCACAAGGGTGACCACACGAATGGGTCTTACTGCAGGCTAGTTTTGCATACTCCTGCACATTTAAACACACACCATGTCAGTGTGTCATTGTACTCACATTATAATAACAGATCATCCTTTTGCTGTATTTGTTTTATTTAATGGGAACACAGACACTCTACAGTGTACACTGCACATAATTATGGTATACACAGTTGCATGGATGCAAATATTTGTACCTGACAGTCTGGGTCTGAGCACACACTTCCCACTGCAGACAACTCTGTGCCATTTCTGGTGCCACAAAAACGGCAGGCATCTGAACTACTTGAAGCTGGTTTACCTGAGACATGGAGATTATGGCCATACGCGTGAACAAAAAGGGTGTGCAAGATCCACTTTTTATGAATACAGCACAAGACATAGTGTACTGAGAGTGAGGCCACCTCACCTGTGTGTTCTCTGAACTCCACCATGGCCTTCATGGTCTTGGAATCAGCCAGCGCCATGAGCCAGAATAGTTTGGTCCTTCCACAGCCTTCATGTAGGTCAACCTTAATGGCCTCCTCTTCCTCTTTAAAAACCTGCAAACAGCCACCAGAACAGTATGATGGTAGGGTTGGACAATATTGTGTATGAGGATTGGTTGATTATCTCAATACCAGCTTTTGCGAAAACAAAAATGAGACATTTTATAATTCATAAAAATGTTCATTGTGTGCAGTAAGTCTCCAGACCATTCCTGATTCTTGGTTGTTTTCAAGCATTACCAATAATGATACCACTTTTGGTCAATCTGTAACATTCTTTCATCAAGGTGTTTTTAATATATTGAAAACAATATTCACAATTTGTAGAAATGCACTGAGAACAGACCTGCTCTATTTGCCTGGCAAATATAATAAACTTTGTCAATTCTAAAAGTCTCTCTGGTCTTGAGTCTTGAATCTGTGGAACACGATTTATTTTTCCATGACATAACCACAGTTATTTTGTCCATATTATGCAGAACTAGCATGAATGTTTGTGTACCTGTCGCTGATGGGCGCGTGTGCGCCGGTGCAAGTGGAGAAAGCGATCACAATCAGTGCACAAGTTTCCGCACACATTACAGAGGATGATGGCAGCGGTCTCCCCATCATCATGGTTATCACACATAGGCTGTGAACAAATGTTAAAGCGGGTGAGGAGACAGTTTCTGAGTAGTAAGCCTATGAGGTAATTATGTATTTATAGGTCTTTATTGTGTCCACAGGGGCCTGTTAGGCTCTGTGTGCTGTACCATCTGTTTTTGCTGGCCGTCTTTGCCCATCCAGCGCCCTGAAGACAGCCGGTCCACATGGTCCTGATCCAACACACACAGGGAGGCAAGAGCCAGCCAGAGCTGTGAAGAAACAAAATAACAATGTCAGTTCCATTGATCTGCAGAAGCACAATTTTTTATTAAACTTCAATCAGGCTTTGACCTTAAGATCTTCACAAAATGTTTAGTTTCATTCACTTCTTTGATTGCATAGTTGTTTGTTTTCCAATGTGCTGAAAATCAGCCATTTTTAATAATTCAATATTTGATGCTATTGCTGCAAGCCAGTTAAAGATAAGATAAACCTTTAATAGTCCCACAAGTTGGAAATTTGAGCAGTACACTCAACTTGACAGCTCAGTGGCCATATTTGCTGACGAATGCTCACTAAGTTAACCTGTGCTCTTGTAAACCAGGGACTCAGTAATAAAAAGCTTAGTCATACCCTTGTGGTAGCAATGCAGCGCACGGGTGAGCGGTGCTCCTCCTCCATCTTAGTGAGAGCAATAATGGTCTCTGCAATGGCATTCTTGGTCACTCTGGACCAGGCATCTGAAAGATGGCCCTGTAGAGAAGAAATGGTAAGCCTTTATTCTTCCAACTTATGAAACCAATTTAAACTCAGACAGAAAAGTGAAACATGAATAAAACTTTTCAAGACTGAATACTAACAGCAGCCATATCCTTGACCAGCTTAATGATAATCTCAGCTATCTGAGGTGGGGTTGAGCCCTTCATCCACCAGTGACTCTCCCCACGCCGTATGTAACTACAGACAAAAAGAAACGGAGAAAGGGACAAATGAGCTTGCTAATTAAAAAAAAAAGTCTTTATTAACTTTAGACTTACAAATAGGTTACTGCAGCAATTAAAGGTAAGCTTACCTCGAGTTGAAAATCATGGGCAGTGTGACTGTTGTGACACCTTTGCCTGCTGCCATGCCAGCAGTGCCAACAATGGTGGTGCCCTTAGCCTTCAGCTGTACGGTAAGGGCCTTGGCAATGCAGCCCAAGAACATGTCCAGGATTCCCAGTTTGTTCCAGTCACCCTTCTCTGTAGAATGGATGATGTCACTGATGTCTGCTGGTGGCAAGGCCTTCACGCCGATTACACTGGCCAGGCGCACAGGAGTGACCTCAGGAAGGACCCGTCTGAGCAGTGAGGTCACCTGTTTGGAGAGCAGGGTCATTAATCTTAAAATTAGCTAAGAACATGTTAGCTGCAGTTGTCTGAGAGAGAAAGAAAGAAAAAGGTGCTTATAATGAATACAAATTTAAACACACCTGTCTCTGGACACGTGGTGAGGCTGTGTGGAGGAGAGAGAAAAGATCCTGTAGGAGAGTGAGCTGCTGAGCCAAATACTGTCTGCCCACATTGGATCCACTTAGGGCAAGTACCATTGACAGCAGCTCAAAGCAGTATGCATCTGAGGAGGCATCGTCATCACTAGGCTGAGAGTTGGCATTTTCCTTACTGGAGATTGCATGCTCCCACTCCTCTCGCACACGTGTAGCCTCCATGCGAATGGCCTGTACAATGTGGGCACACACCTGAGGACAAATAAATAAGGACAAAGAGATTCAGCATTTTCTGATTTCCTGTTATAGTACTTAACTTGTCATGATGATGTACCTGTTTCTGCAGATTAGTGAGCTTGCTCCTGCTAAAGATGATGCCAACCATGTGTTCTTTTAAGTCAGCATCAGATGGTGCCTGAGGAGAATGAATGAAAAGAAGCTTTGATTAACACACAATCAGTGACTCTCTTTTAATTTCGTTTTTGTGCTAATGGCAGATCCTGATGCTTACCTTGTCTTCACCCTCAGGGGATGACAGCAAATTCTTCTCTTCCTGCTCTGGAGTAGGTTCTGCATCCCCACAAATCAGCTTTCCAAACACCTAAAGAAATGACATTATTTTACATCTAGATGCAAGGGTAAAGAATGTAAGGGTGGTCATAAATTGCTTTCATTTAAAGGAAGGATTATATATATATATATATGTTTTACTTTGGCAAAACCTAACCATACCTTGAAAACTTTAAGTAAAAACTTTTAACCACAGACCATCTGAACACAATCACACTAACCTGTGAGGTGATAAGGCGGAACACACGCAGTGTCTCTGCTTCACAGTTCTTTTGCTGGGCCACACTGGCAGAGATCTGCCCAGCTATCTTGGTGCTCTCACCCTCCTTCCAGCCAAGCACTTTGACCTGCCTCACCCTCAGTGTGTTCTCAGGGCCTTTCATCTCAATTTTGATCACATGGTGGTCTCCCCCAGGCAGTTCACTGGTCACCCATCCCATGTGTCTTGAGTCCAGGTCAATCTGAAACAACAAAGATATTACAAATTAAGTGACTTAAATGGCTTAGATGAAGATCAAGCCACCACAGTTGAAATTTCAGTGCAGACTGAAAAGATGAAAATATGACATGGAATGGATTTGATGTTACTTTTTAATTGATTCAGGGCCTTACAGAACAGTAAGGCTCTGAGCATATAGCATTAAGCCTCCAACCATGCTGTGAAGGAATTTAAGTGTACAGATAATTTTCAACGTAACATTAGAAAGAAATACCTGTTTGATCCTGCAGAGGTCTTCCACTGCCTTTCCACAGAGGAATGTCATTGATGTAACTTTGTTCTAATATGTCAGACAAAACAAGGAAAATAACAATGTTAAGTGTCATTTAACTGTACAGTCACAACCTACTACAAAACAGATGCTTCCCATCTCCAAACTTACTCCAATGTCACGAGAGTTGTCCACATGTACGGACACATATGTAGCATTGATGCCTTTCACACAGCTAATGGTGATGCTCTTTGTCTTGTTCTTGTCCTCATCCCCTGATTCCCAGAAAGTCTCAGTAGAGCCATCTGTCAAGCTGCCAATCATAGCTGGACGGCTGGATGTTTTTATGTCCACTACACTGGTCAAGTCCTTCAAGCAGGTTACCACACACAGCTCCTACATTCAAAATAATGCATTAAAATATGCTTGACACACATATTTTGAGATTTACAAATCAAGGTAAAAATTTTCAATATTTTATGTGCAAAACATTTTGTGACTCTTCAGAGCTCTAAAATATAACACACATTGCTTTGGCTCTGAAAAACAACAAATGAAAACTAAAAATCATAAGTGACAAGTCATTTAAGCATGGGTGCATAGCATAATCCCATCTCAATCCTCTCTCACTTCAATCTGACAAAATGCACTCTTCGTAGTTCTGATCAGTGACCAGGTTGCCATGCAGGACGATAAATGGGATATCCTCAAAGAGCAATGGTTTGTGGACATCTGTCATTTGTTACAAAGGGTTAATTATGCTTCCATGGTCTCTCAGACACAAATACTATTTGGCACAACTTCTATAGAAATATGTATTTACTGTTCGTATTCATTTCTCACTGCTGAATTTCTGATTTCTATATTTGAACTGTCTTATCAGTCTTGTCATTTGCACGAAAGGTTATATTAGGTTTGCAGAGTTCTTAAAAGGTGACTGTTTCGAGTGTACTGAACTACTGAGCAAAAAATGCAAAATTAAAACCTGGTTGATGGCTTCATATCCTGACTGTACACTGATGTTAAAGCTCTCCTCACTGTCCCCATCATCTGATTTGGAAAGGATGTTGTTGATATGATGAAACACGTTGCTCTGATGCAGAAACTGGTGGTCTGACTGTTTGAACTTGAGGCTCCAGCACCTATTTCAAGTTTTAAAATTTCAGTTACAATATTTTAGTTGTACATGTACGTGTATAATAGGTGCAGTACTTTACAAAGGATCAGTTACCTAAGGGCCATTTGTTGGAGGGAGCTACCACTGGGTAAAGACATCATCAGGTCAGAAATTGTTTGAAGGAGTCGATGGAAGGTATGAGGCAGCGGGTGAGCTGCTTCGCCGGCGATGACGATATCAGAGAGTGGATGCTCACACACCCCTAAATCTTTCTCCTGTAACACAACAGACCAGACAGTATTCAGAATTTTACCAAAATTCCTTAAAACAATCTGGACAAATCTGTTAAAATAATGGTTAAACACAAAAGGTGTGTTGTTCATTAACAATTATTTTGCAAGTAAACCCCACCTAGTAAATAAGAAATTACTAATATTAAAACAAAGTGATACATACCTGCTCCACAATTTCTTTGTTCCCTTTGTTGTCCTCCTCCTCTTCTTCTTCTGGTTCACATGGAGATGGCGTGAGAGAAGCCACAAAGTGCCAAAGGATATCATGGAGAGACGTAGTTTGAATCACATTGCACAGCAGCCAGTTAAAAGCCTGGAAAAAGAGAATTCTTGTTACGAAACAGTATCGTGTGATGAAATGAACACACATATGCTCTGAAAAGGGAAAAAAAACAAAAACAAGGACCACTACCCGGTGGAGTATTTCACTGGTTATTACCAACCTCCATAGCAAAAACTCTGCAGGCTGATTTGCGCAAAGCATGCTTCATCGCCACTTCTAGTCCTTCCAAATCATGGTGCTGAATAACAAAGGCAAGCACAGGCCACTGGAAATTCCTCTCACCCTTACTTAGGGAGCCATGGGCTGAGATTAGACGAGACAATTCAGGAGAAGGATGTCGCAGTAGGGAAGATCCCACTTCTGTAACGAAAAGGTATAGGAACGGTATAGAACCCCAAGTAATATGTATTAAATCTGTGATAATTTTGTGGATGCTAGTAAGTATAAGTTGAACATACCAGCATCCCCACTGTGTACCCTTCGCCTAGGCACTGCCTTCACTCGTGCTGGGGAGGCCGAATGCTGTTTGTCATACTCTGAAGCTACAACAGAGTAGGAGCGCTGGAACACTGTCCGTTTGGCTGTGTCACTGTCTGTGATGGGGCTGGTCTCCAGACTAGCAAAGCAAAGAGTGAAGGGCAAGAAAACAGGTTATGTGAAAAGCTCATGTCAGTTAGAATAATTATTACTTGGAATGGACTTTGGGCTGTTACCTAGGTGGCATTGACTTCATGTTGCTCTCCGGTTCTTCAAACACATTAGGGCAAGCATCCGGTGTGACAGAAATATAAGGGGCAGGAACTGAAGTCGATCTCAAGTAGCGCATCTCGTCTTGAAACAGATTTTCATCCTGGTAGGCTCCAAAATTCTCTGTGTGTTGACTGCAACAGAAGATGCAGAGATCAAGCTCATACCTGATTGATGCTGATTGATCATGTTCACAATTAAAGGAATTTAACATAATGGGTTTTTTTCCCATCAAAATTAAATGTTATTTGACCACATAGTAACAGAACTGTGGTATGTACCGAGCCAAGGTCTGCAGATAAAGGCAGCCAATTTTGTTGGGCAGCTCTTCAGAAACACCCTCCTTGAGGCTGGGCAGGTGTGTGTGAAAGGGTTTGGGTGGGTGGTGGCACAGCATGCTGGGTTCAGCTGCACTGCTCAGGGACAGCAGAAACAGGGCATTGGCACGGATCACCTGGTGAGCCTCCATGGTGGGAAGTGCTCGAGGAGTTTTCACCTGCAGAGGCTTCTTCCTGGACTGTTTTACCTTAAAAAAGAAAATACAACACATCTATATATGGGCCAAATAAGTGATATAAGAAAAGCTTCATGACTTGCATCACGCCATGACATGAACATGCATTGATATTTCATGTGATGTACACAGCAAGAAAAATATCCTTCTCACATCAGCTCTAAAATACCAGATGTGTATCAAGTACCAACAAGGCCATGAGTAAATAAAAAGAGAGTGAAGCAAAGCTAGCCCTAGATACACATGTCCAAAGGTTTGCAGACGGCTACTCATCCAGTGTTTTTCCTGCAGTAACAGCCTCTACTCTTCTAGGCAGACTTTACACTAGATATTCAAATCATTAGTGAGGTCAGGTCATGCTGATTAATTAGCTTGAGATCACAAACAACACTCTTAAATATATTTCATGCATGTCTCTCCAGTTCTATCACACAGTTCCACTGTCTTTTGTAAGTTAGTAAAAGAATACACCTCAACAAGCTGATTCATTATGAAGGTTTAAGATTCTTATTTTACAAGATAGGGTCCCAATGCATCCTGACAAGACACCATAGCTGCAAGATGTGTCTTGATGTCTTGGCTACCACTAGACAGCTAGGTTCTCCTAACCTAAAACAGGGACCTTGTGCTACCAGGACTATGCCAGGGGGCAGCAGATAGATAGAAAGATATATATGCCTTTAGTGTCATTGTACTGAGGCAGGAACCTACTCATACAACGAAATTGTAGGGGCTACTTAAAGGTGCAAACAAGTACAGACAATAAACATTAAACAGACTGGTGAAGCAAGTAGTATTATGATAATCTAGCTTGTGCTAGCAAGGGGCTATTCAGACCAGCAGTAAGGTACCCAAAAAAGTTCAGTCTATGAAGGACAGGGCTATGCGCAAGAATTCACTGTGCTTCAAACCATCTTTAATAGTCAGCAGGAATGAAACAGAACTATATTTACATACTGTTTTCATGTGCATAAACTGAAAGTGTCACCTTTTCCCTGGCTGCAGTTTGTTTCTCCCTCAGATACTTTTCTCTGCAGCGGTCACAAACCAGATACCAGGTGCTCCCTCCTATGCCTCCATCTCCACAGTTACCTGCCCACCCACCACAGAAGTGGCCAATACTGTTGTAGCCCTGGCCTCCAGCATAACGCCCACAGCCTGAGGGAGTACAAAGAAAAACACTCAAACCACTCATTCACTTCTATTCATCACTGATAATTTTGCCAAAATGGAGTGGTGCACTAAAATAGTACAAAAAGACTTTTGGAAAAAAGCTACTGTTGTACCTGGATGGGCCTGCCTCATGTGGTAGGTAACAGGGTATGGATGAGACTCCCCACACAGTTCACAAATAGTGTCTTTCTCTGGGCCTCCCATAGCCAGCTGTGCCATCTCCCCAAAGAGGTTCCCCCTAGGGCGCACCTCAGCTTTCTCCTTCTTTTTCTTTTCCTTCTTGGTTTTCTTGCTGTCTTTCTCATTCTCCTTCTTTTTAAGAATGGCACTGGAACCAGGGCTGGGGAAGATCATATTCTGTGTAGCAGCTTTGATAGTTGCCATGGAGATGTCCTCCCAAAAAGCAACCAGGTGCTGGAGAGTGAGGGGCAGGATTGACTTGGACCTCATAGATGAGTGGCTTGACATGTCATACGAGACAAGCTCACCTTTCCCATCCTCACACTTCTCAGGCAATGGTGGCTCTTTAAGCATGGACAAAACCTTGTTCTTATTGATGCTGCCCATCTTGGAGATGTCGGGTCCATGAGGTGAGATGTTGAACATGTTGAGGGCAGATGAGATCTCCAGCGAGTGACGGTTTTTCAGCTTGTTTTCTTTCTCATCCAGGCCCTGCTGGCAGCTCAGTGAGCTGCGAATGGGTGCATGCTCTTTGGTGAGTTCAGGGTTGAACTTTAAAAAGGAAGAGCAGGCCATGGCATCATGAACAATGCCTTCATGCCACAGAAAGGCTGCAAAGACAGCTCGGGCACATTCGGCCACAGAGGGTGACATTGCCTGTTTAGCTGGCTCAGTGAGACGTACATTCTCTGCTTTGAAAAGTGGACCTGATTTGTCCTTTTTGGGTCGCACATGTCTGCCAGAGGTCTTTCGGCTGACTTTAGGTGAGGAACGGTTCTCTGATTCTTCCTTGACAGGTGCCTTTCCAATGCTGAAATGAACTTTTGAGGAGCCCTCTTCAGCATTATGCAATTCAGCATTTTCATCATTGACATCATTAGAAAGCAGGGCACTGGAAGTGCATACTTCTACCACTTCACTATGGAGGTTCTCCTGAACAACATGGGGAGATGGGGCACGGTTTTCAGCATTGCTGCCTCCCCCTTTTCCTTCTTTGGGTGGAAGTTTTGGTTTGGGTGAAGTAGACCTGCCTCTTAGGGGCTCGGTTAGTGGTACCTTTTTCTTTCTCAGTGTGTCAGGGTCCAGGGTGTAAGAGTCAGATTTGGACCTCTCACGGGGAGGGTCAAGACGGGCCTTTGAAGAGGGGCTGACTTTAAGCGGCAAGTTCTTATCGTGTGGAGAAGAAGAACGTGGGGAAGTGGTCCCTGAGGGACTTGACCTTCCTGATGAGAGGGTCTTCTGTTTGGGTGAAGAAGAACGGGAACCTGGGTTTGGAGACTCAGCTCGGAGGCCTGAGGTCCTACCATCAGCCTTAAGGGCCTGTAAAGTGTTGTGGTTGGGTGAGTGGGAGCGACTGTGGGAGTCAGAACGTAGTTTGCCTGTATCTGATTTGAGTATGAGGGCCTCACTGGCAGACAAGCTGTCAATGGTCTTGATCTTCCCTTGATCAGCAGAGCGGTTGGAGCGGCTATCGAGTTTGGGTGAGCGACTCTCCTGATGGTGTTTGCTTGCTGGAGACAAGGATCGCGTTGCCACATTCCCTCTCTCACCTGAATACCATAACACATAAATGATTACTAAAATATACAATTAACATATAACATACTTTTTGAAACTTCACAGTCTGGTAGAGGAAAAAATAACCATAAAATACATTAAAACGAAACATGACACCTGAAAATTAAAAGGGGAAAAAAGAAAACTGTAAAGAACATGAGGAATGAAAAAAACTGAAATGAGACGAACATGACAACAATTCACTGCAGCCCTCGTATCCTTCCAGTTCATTCATTCACATTTAATTATGGCAGTGAGTCTTAGTAACTCTGTGAATCTAATTTTAAATGATGCAAAGGTATTTGTACAATCATTAGAGTGTATCCTGATAATAAAGCCGGAGTTCTATACTCCATACGGAAAAGTACAGAGATCATGGAGCAGTGGATGAGACAAAGCTCATCCAGGTATTGAGTCTCCTGGGTGCTCCCAGGAAAGGCATGCATTACCCACCCTTTTGTCTGAGAGCAAGAGATGATAGAGCGGTGCCAGGCCCAGTCACACTGCTTTTGTGCACACGCTCACGTGAAGCAAGGCTGCGTGATGAAGCATCTACAGCGGAAAACAGTTGCAAGGAGAGTAAGCAACAAGGCTTGAACCAAAGAAAACTATCAGAGTGAGAAAGAGAGAGGAAAAAAAAAAGGGGGGGGGGGATAACAGAGAAAGGGAGCAAGTGAGATGAGGGGAGTAACAGGTAGGGAGAAATTAACAAAGAGAAAAAAGGAGGAAGAGAGAATTAAAGTAAAGCAATCAAAAGAAGACAGAGAGAGAGAGGAGTAACAGAGAAAGGGAGCAAGTGAGATGGGGGAGTAACAGAGAAAGATAGCAATACAGCGGGGAGTAACACAGAAAGGGACAAATTAATACACAAAAAAAAAGAAGGAAATAAGAATTAAACTCAAGCAATCAAAAGAAGAGGGATGGGGGAGAGAAAGAGAGAGCAAACGAGAAAGAAAAAAAAGGAGAGAGAGAGAGAGAGAGACAGAGAGAGAGGAGAGAATATATGCATTGGGAAGAAAAAGAAAAATGCAGTCACTAATGCCGGGGGAGCGGGTTCAGGCTGGTATTTGATCCTCGGCTCATGGCTGGTTGAAGAGCCACACATAAATACAGTCTCACACCCACCAATTCTCTCTATTTTAGCTGATTAATACATCATTCAGCCATAACATTAAAAGCACCTGCCTAATATTTTGTAGATCCCTCTCTTGCCACCAAAACAGGTCTGACCCATCGAGGTACAGATTCCATAAGACCTCTGAAGGTAAGCTGTGGCATCTGGTATTAAGATGTTAGCAGGAGACCCTTTAGGTCCTGTAAGATTGATAGCTATCTTAAATCAGACTAGAACAGACCAGAAATTCCTGAAGCATTTTTGCAGTTTGGGAGGGCTCTGCCATTAGCAAGATACACCACTCATTACATAATCCCACATATTTACACAAAACAACATGTTAAAAGTAACATTCACATGAATGCCAGGACCCAGCTGAACACTGTCCAGAGCATCGCACTGCCACCCTTCCCATAGTGCATCCTGGTGCTCTCGCTTCTCCAAGTAAAAGATGCAGGCACACCACAAGATGTGAGTCATCAGACCACTTTCTTCCATTGCCCTATGGTCCAGTTCTGATGCGCACAGGGGTCATGACATGTCTTTTTTTTTTTTTTTTTTTTTTGCATACGTAGAAGCTTAGTTACAATGTTCTGGCACCTTTCTATTAAATCCAGACAGGCTACCCTTCTCTTTCAATCGTTCATCAACGAGCCTTGGACGGCCATGACCCTGTTGTCCTTCCTTGGATCACTTTTGGTAGATACTAACCACTGCATACCAAGAAGGCACCACAAAACCTACTGTCTTGGAGATGCTCTGACCCAATCGTCTAGCCATCACAATCTGATCCTTTTCAAAGCCGTTCAAGTCTTTACACTTGCATATTTTTCCTGCTTCCAATAGATCAAGAACTGACTGTTCATTTGCTGCCTGACATATTCCACCCTTTGTCCAGTGCCACTGTAACTAGATAATCAAATATTATTCACCTCACCTGTCAGTGGTTTTAATATTATGGCTGGTCGGTGTACATTTACACATGCACTTTTAAACCGAGTCTCAATGTCGCTCTTCTAATACACACCGGATAATGGCACATTTAGAAACACTGATAGTTAGCAAGTTAAGGTATTTTAAAATATTCTCAGCTGTTTCAGTCCAACACCTCATCTTGTTAAAATCTACTGTAAAACAAAGAGTGAACCATGAAGAAAACACTATAAATCAGACAAAGAAAAAAAAAAATAATGACATGTAATAAGTAAGGTGAACAACACATGTAAATTAAAGCAGATACAGCAGCAGCAGAAATTGAACAGTGTTGTAGAGAGACTAATGGTCCAAATGGTAACAAGATGAGGAAGGGGAAAAGTGACAATGATACAGCAAGCGAGTATCTGGGGAAGACAGGCTGAAGAGCCGGGGACCTAAGCCTGAACAAAACACACTTAACCCAGAAACCAAACCAATCAATAAAACAACAAAATTAAAAGCAGCAGCTGTGCAAGCAAGCACCACCACTGTCAGACAGACAGACAGACAGACTTACTCAGAAGCTGTGGTTGTGGCTGAGGCTGCTGGGAAAGGGACTGTCCAAACACAAAAGGGCTGTGGACAAGGGAAGAGGGAGGTTTGGCGGCTTGCTCAAAAACGGAGGGAGCTGGGAGGAAAGGCCCAGACTGAATGGAATTCAGTATGGCACTCAGTCGGTCACCTGTAATGTGGAAGACAACGGGAAGACTATAGCTTTTACGATCCTTAGTAGGAACCATAAAAAACGCTAGTCTGATCAACAGCCTACACAGACACGCACACTGGCAGTACAGAGGGGTGTCAGTAGGTCAGTTGAACTATAGGGTAATAGGCAAAGGGTTTGGGGACAGCAATTTGGATTTAAAAAAGCCACACCTCTGATAATTAAGGTGTAGCATACCAGGCAATAAAAAAAAGGCACTGGCTTTGGCAACATTGCCTTTTCTTTCATCACTTCCAAGTTGATCACAATTCATGGCTGGTTTACATCTTTCGACAAAATACTCTGCTAACTATTATAATGTTACTAACTTTTACAATACCATCTTTGACTCTTAAACAGGGAAGGACTGCAGAACAGCATGGCTTAATGTTCTATCACCAGCCTCTCACCATGAACTGTAACTAACATCGGAGCATACGGCAGTGATGAAAAGCCCATAAGACACCAAAGTACGTGGCAAGGGTCTATGGGAGCACCAATCAGCAGCAGTGAATGAAGAAAGTATGGCAAGAGTGAGACCTTAAACCAAGTCTTTAGAAGAAAGCGACAATGGGACAAAACTTGGTAAGGCCTGACTGCAGCACACAGAGTTTTGCCCATGCACGCTATACATGGCACTGATGCCAGCCATGACACACAATGACACATGAGCATGCACAACATAGATAAAAGATACACCAAGTATTCCAGAAATCTAAGAAACTGTGAGCGCAGTGCAATATGTGGTATTGGAGTGTTTAAGAATATGATACGGTTTCTTTTTTGATGAATACTGCTTAACTTTAGTCTACATTCAAACAAATAACACATACTCAAAAGAGCTGCTGTAGGTTTGCTAAGGAAAAAAAATAAGTAAAAACACAGTACTCTGCAATTTATAACTATGTCTGAAACGACCATTTAAACTGACAAATGTGTTGTATTCTGTAGTAGTGTGTTTTGAACTGGAAAATAAAGATTTTATAGGAAGGGCTCTGTATTTAAAGGTCTAAAATAAACAAACAAAAACAAAAAGGGCAGCAAAGAAATGCCCACATTTACACTATAAGAACTCACCCTTTTTCACCATAAACACAACCCCTAAACCCCTTCATATCAGTGACTGCTAGATTAGACATCGTCCCGCTGGTTTCAAATTGCGAGTTTTATAAACAGACAATGCACAGGCAAAAACATCAATAAAAATCAATTAGATCACTGTTCTACACAACACGGATGAGAAATATGGGTGTTCCCAGGTAAATGCAAAGAAGATGAAAGATGAAAGTTCAACAAAGAGCCTGGAAACTTGAGTCTGTAGATCATTTCTGCATATACAATTAGAGGAAATCAGTAAATGTGTTAATATAGTAAATATTTAATCAAATGGTCCATATGTAAATCCATACTCAAGTTATATATAAAATTATGAAAAGACCATTCGATTAGGTGGCTGATGTCATGACAGAACACACAAAGGTTTGTAATGCTGGTCAAAATACTAGTTATGCTATGCAGTGTTCATCAGGTAGAAAGGGAGGGTAATCTGTATTGGACCAAGTTTTTTTCTTGACATTCTATGAGGCTCTAAACTGACCTTTGTTGTTGGATATTCCGTAATCAAAACCTTGGGCTCCACTGCTGCTCACAGCTCTGTTGAAGGCCTGCACTGAGAAGGGGCTGGGGGGTGGTGTCTGAGCACCATGCTCCAGGATGGCCTGCTCTGTAATGTGTATTTAAAAAAAAAGAAAAAAAAAGAAAAAGTCAAATACTTTCTGAAGTTTTTGCAAAGGTGATTAAGGTTGATCCCAGCAGACAATGTAACATTTTCATGTGGTGTTACCTTCTTCATGGCGCAGATACTGGTTTCCTCCTCTATCTCTGGCCAGGGACCAGGCTTCTCCCTCATCACTCTCACAGAACTCCACAACACTGTTCTTATCCAGCTGCACCCATGTACCTTCAGAGTTAATTACCTGATACACAGAGAACATTATTTCCCTCACATGCAACTCTTTACCCCAGCTTATAACACACGACCATTAAAACTCTTGTGAAAGTGGTTCTCAGAGAACAAATTCTCACTGAAATTGAAAATTAAAACGCATCAGGTATATTTTAAGGTAGCTGAGGTCACTCAAATTTCCATCATGTCATTGACTACAAATACAGGTGTAAAGAATTGAAGAACTGTATCCAGCACTGAGCACATTGTTCTATTTTCAAAGTGACCGATGAAAAGAATACTGGTGGAGCAGTTGAAAGTGCGCACTTGAGAAGCAATCAGTGGTTTTGAGAAGGGGCACTGTAGGACAGCATGACACACCACACCCTCTAAGGAGAGACTGAGATGGAAGAGGCACATTCTGCCACCTCCATGGCAGAGCATGGAGAGAATTCAAATGTGCAAAAGAAAGAAACACTCAAGAGTGGCCAGAGAAGGCCAATTAAGAGAAGACTTCAGCCTTTTTGTACAGAAGCTTAAAACCACAGGAAACATGGTATACAAGAACTACACCAACCAGTCATAACATTAAAACCACCTGGCTAATACTGTGTAGGTCACCCTCATGCTGCCAAAAACAGCTCTGACCTGTTGAGGCATGGACCCACAAGACAGCTGAAGATATGCTGTTGTATCTGGCAGTGGGACATTAACAGCAGGTCCTTTAAGCCCAGTAAAGATGCTCCCTTACAAAGGAAAATATACATTTCAAACGGTCTGCCAACAGACTGTCACTGCCAACATACTTTGACACACAGGATGAACTGAAGGCTCTGTCTGTATATGTATTTAATGTTGACCATAAATAAGTTGCGAGGTGGGGCCTGCATGGAATGGACTAGTTTGACCAGAACATCCCACTGATGCCTGTCCAGATTGTGATCTGAGGAATGTCTAGACCAAGTGAACACCTTTAATTCTTGTTCCTCAAACTACCCCTGAACAATTTTCTGCAGTGTGTGGCAGTGCATATTATCCTGTTTAAAGAGGCCACTGCCTTAAAGAGGTGTACATGGTCTCTAATGTTTAGGCAGGTGGCACATATCAAAGTGGCAGCCACATGAATGCCAGGCCCCTGGTTACCCAGAAGGGGACAGCATGAGCTCTCTAAATGGTCTGCAGCTACTAATATCACCTTTCTATGAGTGGCAGCATGAACCTTTCTAGCTATTTGTACTGCAGTTGCTCTTTTGTGGGATCACACCAGATGGGCTAGGCTTCTCTCCCCACATGGGCACCCATGACTTGCTGTTTTGAAGTTGCTCTGACCCAGTGGTCTAGTCATCATAATTTGGCCCTTATTAAAGTCACTCAAATCCCTATGGCTCCCCATTTGCTCTGCTTCCAACACAACACTTAAAAGAACTGACTGTTCACTTGCTACCTAAAATATCCCACTCTTTGACTGGTGCTACCAACGACAATCAGTGTTATTCACTTCATCTTCCAGTGGTTTTAATGTCGGGGCTGATCGGTGTATTTATGCCTAGTGTAGATTGACAGCAGAAGTAGAGTCCAAATGACGTACCATTTTATTCACCATTCCAAACAGACCATTCCAAACCATTGGACTGTTATTTAATAAGAGTGGTAGCAAAAGCTGAAGCCATGCGTGTTATGAGAGAACTTTAATAGGCACAGAGTGATCACACATCCACACCAGAGGCATATTATGTATTGGCTCTTCAAGAGGAGTTACACACAAGTAAATGTCAACTTTTAAGGGACACAGAGAAGGAAAAAGGAAACTGGTGTTGCAGTGACTGTAGCACTGGTCAAGACAGCACGAAATCTGGGAACTAAATTATTTACTAGCAGCCAAAAGAACACAGTTGGGAGTCCATACCTCGCCTACTGCCTTGACTTTGTTCCCCAGAACTAACATTCCAATGGGGATACCTCTAAGGTTTGGGCAGCTTCTGATGTTGTGACCCGAGGGTCCCGTCTTCACTACCTTATAAAGACCTGGTCCGCCACCCAGGCCCACCCTGTCCAGGTTGCGCATGGGGGCTTCGTGTGTGGGGCGGCCATTGGTCTCCCTTATACACTCATCTGACTGGGGCCTGGCCTCCTGCAAAATCAAAGGTTATAGGTCAATGTCTGCAGTACAGTACAAGAGTGTCTGGTACAGTACTTTACATGTATGCAGCTCATATGGGCTTTCAAAAAAAGAAAAAAAAGGAAAAAAAAAAAAGTTTGCCTCAGAAGCCAGCTTTTGTATTTATCAGTCAGCACACACACTCAATGAACTGTCTAACTGGAGCTCATTCATAACAATATATGCAACATAAATAGATCATGAGAAGTAAACATAAGCATCTCACTGGTGTATGCAATTTTAACATCTGAATGTTAAATCTACATAAAACAGCCATGTGGTCCACTTCAGAGTAGTGCTGACTGTCAAACAAACATGCTGCCATACACCATATGTCCAAAAGTATCTAGACACTTCTTTTAAGAAAAGAACGCAGCTACATTAAGGTGGACCTATTGTTGGGCATTCAGTTGCACACACACACACACACACGACACATAGTTGTCACAGATAAAAACAGCAAAAGAATAGGATGACACACATTAGCCTTAGGTCACCATGCACAATGCCAAACCATCAGAGGTACCGAGCCCTCAAGAAGTGGGCTGTGGAGCAGTAGAACTGTGTTCTGTGTACTGATGGAGCCTTAGTGAACAGCTCCAGGATGAGTTGGAGTAGTATTTGTGATCCAGAACGAATCATTCAACAACAGTACCTAACGATACAAAAGTACTTTTGGTTGAACACAATCAAAACCTGTACATGTAGTATAATGATGTTGGGAGCAGAGGTTTTACTGCAACAAAGAGGGACAAATTCACAATTAATATCTTTAATGTCAGAAGAAATGTTGTACAATCAAGTGTCTATAAACTTTTGGACATTTAATGTATGCTCTTTTCTTTCCTCTTATTTTAATAAAATAAAAATGTCATGCAAATGAACTATTAAATTATAACCTGAAAGAACTTCCCATAATACTTTCATTATTTGCAAGTGAATATGTATCATTAACTACAACAGAACAAAATTGCATCCACTTGGTACGTCCTGTATATTATTTTGAGCCTTCCCTGTGACAACAAAATAACCATGCATTTGTGTTTGAATGTGTTTGTGACACTACACATGAACTGTAGAATTTCACAAGATTTCAAGAGGACAAATAAGGACAAACACTGGTGGAAAACATAGAAGTAGCCAAGCCAAACACATCTATCCTTGTGACAACTCACCTGAGGGAAACAAGATAAGGTCGTCCAAGACAAAAAGTCGATATCTCTGACTCCTTGGCTAGCGCTAAAGGTATTCTGAGCAACAGATTGTAAGAAAGTCAAATCATGGTAGGGAATCACTTAAGACGAGAAAAGACGCTGACGGGATGGATTTTCTTTTTTTGGAAGAGAGGTATCCGCTGCTATGATGCTTTTATTTTGCATGAAAAATATTCTGTTATATTAGTACATTAAGTAAAGTTTGGCTTATCGAGGTCCTCTGAATTAACTGCAACTGAATCGGAAATCAATCCACTCATTCCAGCATTATATGAGGTACACAGAAATACATAAAATACTTTAATAAAAAGGTTATTAAGCAATCAATTACACCATCATAAACAATCTTCCAAAAAAGTTGTGGTGCGTCATGCTGTTCACACTGAGACTCCTAATAAGAGTCCTTCAAATCAGTGAGTAGATTTGCTTTCAGAACCATGGCACATTTTCCAGCAAAGCAGGATTCTCATAGCCAGTTGTTTCATGGCAGAAAACAATGTCATTTGCTCCTTTGTTTGTTACATACAAGAAACATGAATAAAGGCTGTTAACCTGTAGGTTTCTGTGCCATGAAGCAAATGTAATAAATGCATTTGATCTGTTAATATGACCTTCAGATTCAAAGTGCAGTCCTAAAGTAATGGGACAGTTGTTGTTTTAGTTCTGTACTTCCGCACATTGATTTTGAAAGGTGACAATGTCTATGAAGTTGAAGTGCAGATTTGGTGCTGAGTTTATGTTCGCACTGCATGAACCAGGTCAGCTGATTGCCCACAGTTGCTTTGACTGTTTCTAGTTACTAACCTACTTCAATTTCTTATTTTTTTGCTACTGAGCAGATTGTTTTGATACATCTTTATATTTCAGAACCCATCCTCCTGCCAAATGAGTCAGTTCTACTGGTAGCCATGTGCTCCCATGCCATTATGGTACACATATGACGAGCTGTGCTCTGGATCACAAACAGTGCTTCGTCTGTATTCCTTTTTTTTGCTTCTTAGGAAATCTAGATCATAAAGTTAAGCATGTATTTTTAAAAATTAAATCTATGATGATGCATGCGACATGCAAGCTCATCAGATACGTAAGATTCAAAAGGACAAAAAAAATATATGATTAAGAGAGTGGTTTCCAGTGGTTTGCATCATGTGGTCCTATATGCTAAGTATTTTTTTTCTGCTGTTTCTTTCAAATTTCCCAGTCCAATGACGACCTCCTTTTCTGATATTAACTCTTCACTGGTTCTCACATTGAGAGGCAAACAATAGATTCAAAACCCAATATTAAATCCAGATCTTTCATTATTCCTTCTGAAACAATGGAACAATACAGCTGGCATCTAAACAACAGTGCAGATCATTATCTAGTTGCTTATGGAAAATATATATTTTTAAAAAGTATGCTCAGAGTTTTGTAATTGCTAAACACAGCATTTGATATGTATGTACATAACCTTGAATTAAAACTGATGGTCCAGACTTGAAAAGTCATTTGTCAACTTGAATACAATGTGCTGGTCTATAGCTCCAAAACAACAAAAATTACTAACAGACTGCACTGTATGCAGTAGTGCTAGGCTTTGTGAAGTGAGGGGGAAGAAGTGCGAGGGTTTAGTTGTAGGGAAGCTTGAGCCACTGAGTCACATTGATCCAGTGGCTTTCTTTACATAATCAGTAAACAGCAGTGTACAGCGCACTAACATCAAGATGCTGTTTTGTCCACACCACACATGATGGGTAACATAACAGTTATGCAAGTGTTAGTATCTTTCAAACAAATGCATGTACATATGCACCTGCCCGTATGCTTTCTGAAAGTCCCAGGAAACGCCACAGTGCTACACCACTAAACTATAACATGCAAGAACATATTTCGGTGACTTCGAAGCTATCAGTGCTTCATGCTTTTGGGCATTTGGGATTCGGTTTACTGGGTGCACTTATGCACTCAAGAGTAAACGTAAAACTAGAATAGTTTGACATAGTGTTTCAGTTAGCCTTGAGTGTAATTATTCCCGATCCCAAATGGGCAGTATAGGGGCTCCAGCTAGTCTACAAAGGGGCATCCTTTACTTACGTCAACAGGGACCAGAAGGCTTCTGCCCAGATGCTGGTTAAAAGAGAGGCACCAGGCTTCAGTGTACCCATTCATGTTGGGAACATACTTCTTTACAGTCTCATCATTCAGTCTGAGCCACACACCATCATCATTGTGGATCTATGGGAAACAAGCAACAGAGCGGAGCCATGCCCTCCTGTGACTGCCAATACGCCCTTGCGTGATCCTTAGAGGCTGCAGTATAGTGCAGTAAACGTTAGAGTTGTATAAGGAAAAAGGATGTTACATTTAATATGTACACAGCAATCTACAGAGCATGTCAATGTTGAATTACTACAAATAGTATCATCTGCAGTGTTTGACCATTTAGAGCCAATGAAGACATCTCAAGAATCAACAGCATTTAAGATGCGAAAGTATGTGAAAATAGGGCCTACCAGGGGTCACTTCTGACTAATTTAAATGAATGTGTGTAAGCTAAGGTCAGAACTGCAGCCTCAAAGTCTCTTATGTGTCGAAGCAAAAGAAAGGCAAAGAAATGTTTTAACCAAACCAAAAAAGAAAGCTTAGAGAGAGTAGCAGAACTAATTTTAAAAAGCTTAACACTATTTGTGATTTAACAATTGAGGAATAATAAAGGAATTAAACATAATTACTGTCACCAGGCTCACGCTGATTAAATGAAGAGGAAATACAGAGAGAAAAGGACATAGTACTTGGAAACATTACAGACAGATTAGGTGTGTCCCTAGTCTACAATGGTTTACCTCGTCAATGAAAGTGATGGTGCCATTGACTTGGACTATGCCTATCTGTTCACTCTGAAGAGAGGGGTGACTACGCACGCGCAGACCTGCGCTGTCCTTGGCGACAAATTTGCGCACCTGAGAGAAGCAAAAGGGAGAGATACGGGTAGACAGTGAGACAGGCGAGCAGATGGCAGGAGAAAGCAAAGCACTGCAAATCACAAGAGAGGGAGATAAACATACAGCAGGGATATGCTGCAGTTTTAGACAGAAATGGGGATCCCAGCAGCAATGCACAAAAAGCTTGCATGATTATGAGCAGTTGGTGTTTGTGTTGCTTGTTTCCCAGTTTAAATTCACAATAAATTAACACATAAAAAAATGACATTAAAGAAAGAGTCACTTCCCATGTTGGCTCAGGGAACTCCGTATGAGTAACACAATTCTAACTCAAGGCTTATTTCTAATAAATCGAAGGCGAACAAACACAATGAATGTTTGAAGTTTATATTAATAATAAGAAAAACTGTTGCAAAGAGAACTCCTGCAAGGCCAATCAGATTAAGCCTTCGTTTAGTTGTTGTAAGCTACAATCTCACCTTGCTGGGCTGTGGCTCAGCTTTGGGTTTGACCATCTGTGTGCCTGGAGGGATCATCCCTTTGGGTGGGTCTTTCACTTCCACTTCCAAACCAGCATCTGCAGAAAACTCTGTGGTTTTAGTCTTCATAAATAATCTCTTAATGGATCTTTTGTTAACTGAAATACATCCCTGCAAAGCTTATACATCTGCAAAGTTTATAAATCAATTAAAAGCCTTTTAGGTCCAAAGCCACACTCTTTCTTTGCCACGTATTGCTACTGATACACCTCTGTATGCTAAAATATTCTAGGACCATTTACCAATTTCAATGCCATCTATGGTGACATGGATGGTGTACAGCCCAACCGCACCAGGAGTCCAGTTGGCACTGTAGGTGCCGTCTGTGTTAGCCCGGATGAGCATGTTTTCACTGGGCCTGATGAAAATAAGGGTTACTGTGAGATACTGTGAAAGGGGTGCCACCACTCACTAGAACGAAGAACATTAAAAGGCGACATAAACCATTTTTACCTCTTCGGAGTGGGTGAGGCAAAGCGCAGCTCCTCAAAGGAATAATTCTCGTATGCCTGAGAGGCAAATAGGCCACAATTCAAATATGTAACAAATGAATCCAACTGGTTACACACACTGTACAGTCATGACCAAAATTGTTGGCACCCCTGAAATTTTTCCAGAAAATGAAGTATTTCTCACAGAAAAGTATTGCATTAACACATGTTTTGCTATACACATGTTTATTCCCCTTGTGTGTATTGGAACAAAACAAAAACAGGAGGAAAAAAAGCAAATTTGACATAATGTCACACAAATGGCACCCTTAACTTAATATTTGGTTGCACACCCTTTGGAAAAAATAACTGAAATCAGTAGCTTCTTATAACCATCAATAAGCTTCTTACACCTCTCACCCGAAATTTTGGACCACTCTTCCTTTGCAAACTGCTCCAGGTCTCTCATATTGGAAGGGCGCCTTTTCCCAACAGCAATTT
>JBBJLS010000002.1:13154167-13164994 GCA_037577275.1 Bryconaethiops microstoma
TGCAATACTTTTCTGTGAGAAATACTTGATTTTCTGGAAAAATTTCAGGGGTGCCAACAATTTTGGCCATGACTGTACCTACTACTTTTACCACAATTGAGCACATATACAAGAGCTGCAGCAAACCTTCATCATGGTGATGGCAATGTAACGGGCCTCCTTGATGATCATGGGTTCATAAGTAGCCTCCAGTTTTGGTGCGGGCAATCCACCGAAGGTGAGGTCTGATCCTAATGCTGAGTTAGCGGAACTCCCCGGCAGTCGCTGCAGCTTCTTCATGTTGTCCTGCTGAATGGACTTTTTCTGAGACACGGGCACAGCTTTCACTTCCACCTACAGACCACATGGCATTTCAAAAGACTCATATTACAAATGAGCTTTAGACAGCAAACGGTTTACTTTTAATCTGTAAACGTAGAAGGCTTACCTTCATATTTGGCACATGTACTACATCCCCATACTGATCTTTGGTCTGTACTACCACTGTAGTTGGCCAACCGCAACGGATGTCATCTTTGTTTAGGATGAGGGAGGTCTTTTGAGGGTCCGCATAGGAGTCAGGTTGAAGCCACCTGAAGACAGAGGCAAGTTATAACTCACCAAATCAAGACATGTGTTGGTTTTTATTCCGTCTCTGCTGCTATTCAGTGTAAAGAGAAACCTGACCTGGCCAGACGGCCTCCACTTGAATTGGGCACACAAGTGATGAAGTCCTCCAGGAAGGAGTGCTCATTGCTCTGCAGGTGCAGGGGAAGGTTGCCCTCCAGAGCCTCCAGAATGGTGGGGGAGTGAGAGAGAGCCAAACCCTTTCCCAGGATCCCCGAATGAGCCTTACATACCTAATACAGATGATTACAAAAGCTAAATTACAACTTTGTCCTAATGAACCCAAATTATTTACAAAACTTTATTTTTTTTAATTAATACCTGGAGTGATGCTTCCTCAAGGATCTCCAAATCTTCTTCTAGTTCATTTCCTGTGGAAGAGGAGGAAAGATTCCCCGTTAAACAAAAATAAAAGAAGTCATGTTTAAAACTGGGCATAATTAACAAAAGAATCATTACGAAAATTAAAATAAAATACTTTTACCAATAGGCAAAGCAAGATCCTTCTTCATGAGAGCAGCAGCACACATACTTCCCAAATATGCCAGCTCCTTCTCTAGTTGAATGATGCCCTGAAAGACACAAGCAGGTGGAATCTCAGTTAATATGCATGAAAAAAGTATAACAAAGCCTTTTTCTAAACCCACAAAAACACTAAGCTAAGTATCCAGGCAACTAAGAAGCAGTCATGTGTATGCAGCTACCTACACTAAACATAAGGCAGTGGAAAGAAATGGAACAATGTATTGTGTATGACATTCAGACATTTTCAGATTTATTTATTGTTATTTTTATGTATTGTTTTACAATGGTTTTATTGCTTCCCAAAGCAATAAAATTAAAATGTAATTCCATACCTCATCAGGACCAGGGTTGAACTCATACCCCACAGCCACACATTTAAAGCCATAGAAGCAAGATTTCTCATCTTTTACATAATCTGATGCAGTCTCCAGGGAGAAGAGGGCCTCATTACCTTATATTAAAGAAGAAAAGCACAAGAAAAGCAGTTAATGATGATCACAGAGGAGAAGACTAGAGATCAGCTTACTTTAAATACTGAAAAGTATACATTACTAGTTAAATGTTTGATTTCACTTGATGGAAATTATTGCATATGATACAAGCATTGGTGAAATATTAACTGAATTTATAAAAACGTAAGTAAATACATAGAAAAGTCTTAATCAAGTATGATGAGCTTCAATAAATCACAAGTTATATAAGTTGACTGTCTGGGACCTAGATATAACACATATTAGTATAATTTTATATATAAATTCTGAAGAAGTCTAAATCAGCCAAACAGTTGCTTCTTTTATATTATTTGGATCTGCTAGTCCTTGACATATTACAAGAACTGAACAGTAGAGCCCATTTGTGAGCCCATTTGCTTCTGATCAGTGGCTTTTGTCAGCGATTTCCGTGTCAGTAATTGTGTAGTATGAACTTAGCTTGAGCATTTGAGATCATGATCTCACCTGGCAGAACAAGAACAGTGGTAGGCCAGCCAGTAGAACCAGAGAACTTCTTAAGCTCAGACCAGGCATTGATAGTCTCATGGGCTAGGGGCCTGGAGCCTAGGCCAGAGAAGTGCAGGGATCGACTGGGAATGAGCAGCCGCAGGACATCCTCCGGCTGGGCTGTGCCACACTGGGGGTCAAACTCTATGGTGGTCCAGCGCACACAGTCTGGGAAGGATACCTAAAACAACAACAAGACAAAAACAGCAGTTTTTCCACTTCTTAGTTTTGTTCACTACTCTACGCTACTTTTGGCTTAATGAGAACCAAAAGATACGTTTAAATACTCTGATACCTTGATATACCTTTGAACTATGTATTATGCAGTTTCGTCTTTAATTTTGCACCAAAATTAAAGATTTAGAATTACCAGATTTAGAATTAATGTTTTACCTTGTACTGGGTGACACAAGCCTGCTTGTAGGGATGATCACTCTCTATTACTGCGTAATGGCTGGAGGTTGTGCAAGCTGACAGGCCCTGCTCAGGCTGGTTACCAGTGGTGCTATCTGTAGACTGGTTAGGGTTGAATGCAGGAGGGGCGTACTTCTGGTTTAATGCAGACACAGCAGGGAGAAGCTCCTGCACCAAACCAAATACCTCCACAGCAGCCTGGCAGAAAGAGGCACAACATTACAATCGAGGCTCAGTTTGCTCAGGAACCGAACATTTAAAAAAAGGCAGGCTTCAAGAAAATGAAAAATCCATTAAGGTGGAAAAAACCTCTAGAAAGAGCACAGTTATTCACCTTTGGTACTGAGGCTGCCACGGGACCAATATAGGCCAAAATGAGAGGAAGCAGCATGGAGAAAAGACTGGAGGAGCTCAGCAACTCTGGAATGTCTTCGGCTGCAAAAGAGAACAACACATTTGTTATAGTAATGCACACAAACACAGTAGACAATCAAGACTAAAATGATACTGCTCACCGTCAACAGCAAAGGCCCGGTGCAGGAGGTCCTTAGCTGCCCGTACGACGGCACTAACCACCGAGAGAGCTCGACTACAGTTTTTATCCTCTTCATTGGCCTTGCTCAGCAGCTGGGACTGCAGATCTCCATCATATTCACTCCTGTGAAGAAAATCATGTAAAAATTCTGGTAAAGGGAAAATCATTTTTGTATTATAGAATTACTTAATACAAGAGGAAAATGTCAAAATATATATGAAATGTTAATATTTACCCATTACACATCCTTTTTCACATTCCAAAGGAATATGTAACTCATGTATGACAAGTAAAATATAGTTGTTTTTTTACCCAAGAGAGCATAGTGTACATATATGAATGTGTAATATCTAACCTGTAGTAGAGGATCTGAGGAATCTGGCCTCTGGTTTGGTTGGTGCCATTACTACTGAGACTGCAGGTACTAAAGGTGAATGTTACTCCATCAGAACACTGCACTGTGGTCATCCCTCCATCTCCGTTGGCCGTTCGGCTGCCATAATTACGAAGACGAACAGCATATTTCACATTCTCCTGTAGAAAACAGAGAAATGAAGAACAGATTTCAGGCAAGAACCACAAGTAAAGGGGGTTTATGGTTGTATTCAAGCAATTAATTCAGTCACCTTCAGAGGGACAGCCTTGTCCAGCCGGATCTCAGCAATATCACTGGGACTGTCATCAGTGCTGTAGGTGCCTTTGACCAGCTCCAAAGATGTCCATCTGTGGGAATGAGCCGAGTCTCCAGGGTGCTCTGTTTGTGCCTGAAACATGCATCAAACAATTATACAATGCATTCCTATAAAAAAAAAATTGACTTTCTAGGAGTTTTCTTGAAAAGGACAATAAAGGTAAGAATCACTTGAAAAAAGGCTCAATCATAATAAGGGGTGTTGCTATGACTGTTGCTACTAATATAAAAAAAGAAAAAGAAAAAAAAAACCCCTTTGTTACCTTTTACAGCTTTTAAAAATTATATATTTGTCTAATTAAATAAGAGCAGCCATATTTTGTGACCAAATTAAAGAAACTGCTTACATCATCAGCGAGAACCTCCAGCTCGTATTCATGGATTCCCCCACCCCCGTAGACACAGAAACCAACCAGCACTACGCCTGGCTTGTCTACAGTAAAGCAGATGGCATCAGGGGAGCCGTTGCCTGTGTTCCAGCTGCGGCCCTGGCTGGTCTTAGTGAAGCGGTTGGTAGTGGACTTTACAGAGTGCAGTGAATTCAGCCCATCCACCTGAGCAAGTAAATAACAACAGAGCAATTTAAAACTATGCAATACTGACTGATTTGTTTTTTATTGTGAAAATGCACAGCATTCATTAGTAATGACAACCTAATAGGCAGAACATTTATTTAAAAAACACAATAGTAATGATGTATAGTGAAAAGACACCAAATAATAAATAGTATAGCATGGACACATTACTTCTTTTACCACTGGATGGCAGTATTGCAAATAAAAGAAATAAAAAGATATTTTTCTTATTGCCTGCTTGAAAGACAGCTTTAACACTTAAATGGGGATAAAGAGGTGAATGTGTTATGATCATTCAATTTAGCATAGTAATCACATATTCTAAGAAACATAACATGAAAGGGACAGTGACATGATTCTCTTTTACAGTCAGTTTAGTGCCAGCACAGCTGATCAGTTGCCATGACAACTGATCCATGGCAGTTTCTTAGGCAATAGTGAGACGGACAGCAGAAAAACAGACAATAGTGGAGCGATACAGTCCTGTGGAGAACACACCTGTGCCTATGACTCATCTTCCTACAGCACAATCAGCACAATACTCAAAGAGGAGAGAACAGGAACAGAGAGGGGAGGATATATCTGATGAACAGAGTGATATCATCTCTCAAGCAGCAGCCAAATGCTATTTATGGCCAGCAGGCTGCTGTAATAAGATTAGAGGAGAGGGGCAGAGCTCAGTTGGATCTAAACAAAGGTGAGAGAATGTTCATTTTTTCCAGGAAAGAGAGGATCTTGAAAGGCGAAGAATAAAGGAGTAGCAGCCACGAGGTAAGAGAGACAAAGTGCTAGTCAGAGAAAGAATTAACCATGTATCTAACCTCAGAGCCAAGAGCAGAGGCGGTGAGCTCACTCACGATACTGGCCAGCAGGCCACAGGTATTGGACACCAAATGAGGAGAGAAAAGCTCCATTTCTTTCCTCAGGCTTTTCCTCACTGGAAGCACCACGATTACCAACATTTTCTCCAACACTTCCCGAAAACTTGTCATTCCCATTAGGTTTTCTTCAGTCTGGACAAACCCAAACAAACATACAACATACCATTTTGATGTTATAAAAGGCTACATTTGATTAAGCTCTTATAAGCAATGCAAACATCTTATTACTCAGGTTTAAATAGTATCTAATATTAAATACGGGAATAAAGCATTGTATGTGTGTATTATTTCTACAGTCATGAAACACACTGAATTGTATTGATGCATGGATAGAATGTTTGGGCGTACTTACATGGCTGAGTTTCTCCATGTGAGCCACCAGTAGGGGGAAACGGTGAGCAAGGGCCGAGTCATTCTCAGTGCTGACCTGTTTCACCAGCGAGCGTAACAGCACCTCTCCATCATACGCAATAGGCAGAATGGAGGTCAGTTTAACCGATGTGTTACACAGCGCAGACATCACTGCTGCCAGCAGACGACTGCTTGAGGTGCGGAAGTTTGCCTCCTGGATGTCCTGAAATATGGATATTGGATTTACTGCAAGTCCAATAGCTAAGACTAAGAGCAGATAAGCCAGTCATCAGAAATATTTCAGAACAAAATGCCACAGGGCTATCAGACCTAAATCTGTCAAGTGGCTTAGTTTCTGCATGTATTGGGGCTAAAAAGTGGTTCAGCTTCTCATGAATAATGTTAACACTGAGGACTCACCAGTATGGAATTCACCTAATCCCCATTTTATGCATTGCAAAGCAAGTTCAAACATATGATACATATACGCACTGAGAATAATACAGGCTAAAAATGTATGACTTATTTAATTACCTAGCCATGATGTCGCTAAATCAAAAATGAAAATTTCTGTAAACTTTTGTGCTTCAATATTTAGCAGAATTGTCTTGCTAAACTACAACCCCAATTCAGAAAAAGTTGGGTGGAAAATGTGAATAAAAAAAATACAGCAGTAATTCACAAATGTCCCTTAACTTTTATTTCATTGCAGACAGTATGAACACAAGATAATTCATGTTTTCTTTTGGTCAACATCATTTGATTTGTAAATAAACATCCATTCTTGCCATTACATAAAAATAGTAATCTCCACCCTTATGCTGTCATACTTTTCCTACAGATGGCTTTATTTCACTTTTCTCTTTTCCAATACTGACATTCAAACTTTGATCACTGATCGATACAAATCCACTATGTTTTTTTTTAGCCTAGGTTTTCTTTGAACCTGAAACCTCTGTAAACATGTAAATCTGACTTGGATTCATTTCTTGACCTTTGTAGAAGCCATAGCAGTCATCAGAGCAATCAGGTCAGATTTCAACATGACTGCAGTGTGGGCATTTGCAATTATTTTTTTTTTCTGAACAAACACCCACACGGCAGTTTGATGCCCGCTTGTGCAAGTGCGCATCGTTCTGGGCCTGTTTGTGTGAGTGTGCCGTGTATATGTGTGTAGGCAGATGAAAGGCAGAACTTAGAGCCAGAAACAAACAGCCATGTGGGCCTCTTGTGCTATTATGATACAATGCAGGGAAGGAAAGAGAGAGAGAGAGAGAGAGAGAGATAGAAAGGCAGAAAAGGCAAAGTGATGGCGTGAGTGAAACAATTAGTAGCAGATGTCTTTGAATGAGTGCTCTGGAAAATATTTGTAAAGAGGTACTCAGGTTGTACGTCAAACCTTTGTTTCATGTGTAACTTGTGTCTTATAGCTGTCAGAATAAAGAAGATTATTTTATTTTTCATTATATTATTGCGTTTATTTACATTTTTCACTGAGGTCCACCAATTAGGTTGTTGTGTGTTACTGTCATTATTTGGTTTAACATGACAGTTTGCCACCTTTTATCACCTCTTTATCTGTTCGAATTGAAAAGGCTTATTTTGGTAAGACAGATGTAAATGGCGTCTGTTCTGAGTGACCTATTGGTTCTATTGTGTCTCATTCAAAAAGCAGTCCATGCTGAAACACTCATTATAATGTCAACGTTCAGGATTGAATAGTTGGAGTTATGTAAAGGAGCTTTGTGACATTTTTGTGAAATTCAAAACGGGCTGTTTTTGCAGCTTAGCTCCCATGTATTGGCTGTTCTTTGGAATTTGGTTGACATTTCTTTGTTTGCATCAAGCTTATTTAAAATAGAAGGTATGAAATTGGCTCTTTAAATAAAGCTTATTTTTACAGAGAAAAGAGTGAAGGCCAAAGTTGGTGGCTAGCTAGAGAATGAAAAGAAAATAGGAGGAACATTTGGGCAGTGCTTTCTGCTCTAAAGAAAGTGTTGTAATCTAATTTGTAATCTATTGAATTGAATGGGCCCTGGAACTGTTATTAGTTGCCCTCAAGTACTCAAGTATACATTATGTTAGTGTTCTATTGCCACTATGGACTGAGGGTGTCTGTGTGTGTGAGTGTGAAATGAAAGGGCAGTGAGGTACAATAGCTCTGAAGAGTGACAAATTGGTCTGTTTTCTCTTTTGCCCCTAACATCCAGTCTGCGCTGTTCCATGTTTACCAATGGTGTGGCCTAAGAGTTGTGCACAATGTGTGTCTGTCTATGTGAGTGTGTGTGTATGCATGCATATTATGTTGTCGTCACCTGAGGATTAAGGCATAATTCATGTCATGCACTTCATTCCTAAAAGTCCCTCAGTGACTGCACATGTGTGCTTTCTGCTTCACACACTATTGCTTTAGCTGTAAAATGCATGGAGCATGCCTCTGAAAGAAGGGATGACCTGGGGTTTTGGGCCTTTGGGCACTCAAACATCCTTAAAACACCCATACATTAACACACACACACTGACAGCTCCCTCTACTATAGGACCACACACTGGCCCTCAGGACAAGGCCGAGGGGCTATGATAAGAAAACAATAGGTGTGATGGTATCAGATAAGGACAACAGACTGAAAGCAAGGCTGTTGGACCATCTGTGTGTGTGTGTATATATATGTGTGTGTGTGTGTGTGTGTGTGTATTCTTACCTATCCTTCCTTTATCTGTTCTCTTGAACATCACCTCTGTGTCAACGAAAAGTTCAGCAATGAAAACACTAAAGCTGAACTTGTGATGTGTTTTTGGAAACAGTTCAAGCTAAATACAAGCTTAAACTTTCTAACCATCAACAACATTACAGGCTGAAGCCCAGCTGCCCGTATTCTGTGACTGAATTCCTGTAATTAAATTGGTAATAAAACCTATGGATAAATAAACAAGCAACAAACCCACAAAAGAAATAAAGCTCCAGTTTTATATAAACAAAAATGGAAATGCAAGGATCTGACCACACAACGATGAATGACCCCAAAAGCTGACAAGCTACAAAAGCATCAATGCCACTGTAAGGTGTGAAAATTAACCTTTATGCCTCTAATTCTGTGTGTGTCTATTTGCATAGCCAGGAGGGGGATGTTTTTGGCATTGCGCTGGTGCCTTGAAGTCTGAATGAGGCCCACTAAAGTTGTAGCCTCAGGGCAAGTAAGAAACAAATCACTGCCTTACCGCCCCATTAAAGACCCAGAAAGGGGAGGAGATGCATAGAAGAGGAGAGAACAGAGGGCAGGACAGACACCTGTTTGTGCGGTCTCTCTCCCCCTCCTTACTTCTGTTCTTTCTCTCCACTCTTTCCGCTTTATCAGGGTGTGTGTTATAAAGCCATTATGTCTTTCATGAGGCACAAATAAGTTTAGGGGGCAAACAGACAACCTATTTTCTCCTTGTTGTCAAATGTAATCAATCAGCAAAGACAATGAAATATTTTTTTCTTTACTTTTGCTTAGCAATTACATGGCTAATGTAACTAACAAATAACTGAAGCTTACACCAATTAGCGCTGTGCAGACTGCAGGCCCAAATCATCACACTTGCATTAAACTGCACTCGCTAATTAGTCGTTGATTAATCTTGAGTAGACTCAATTACTTTCTGACACTGTATGACACGCTGACGTTTTGAATCCATACAAAAGTATGGTAAGTGTGCTATTGTTTTTAGCTCTGAAAGTCTGTTTTAACAGGAAACAGTGTCAAACAGTGTCAGAAACCACATGTTTTTGGCATTATTTTCCACTAATTGCAGAAAGGTCAGGCATTATGTTCTGGCTGATTGACAACATTTGATCTAAGGAGAAAATGTTTTTTAATTACTTAGCAAGCCAAAGTGGTTTCAGGCAAGAGTGATGCAATAGCTGTGCAGCTTGGGAGATGCTAAGTCCTTGTTAGCTACTCTAGCCTCAAACCTCCAGTGCAATACTAAAGAAGCATACTTCAGACAACAAAGTCTCAGCTAAATGACTACTTTTGGAAGTAATCCACCCACAAATGCCTGACGCATATATTGGCACATGGTATATTCCTCTTTAGGTAAATAACACTGATTTGTCAGTGTCACAGTTCTGGTTGGCGCCCACTGGAGGGCGCCAGCGGACTCTACACTGGCCTCATAGGCCTCTTAGGCGTGGCCTCATCTAGCCGGCATTAGGTTAATTGGTTTCTGCTGGCTAGAATTAACCCTAATTATTAACCTTTGTTTATTGGTTCTTGATGCTCCCTCCTATATATTTTTCACCCCATTTTAATTTGCATCATGGGAGCATACTGAATTATAAGTTCTACTCAGCCCTCCTTTGTACCCTTGCCTTTTTTGACTAGTCCTCGTGCCTCCTTTTGTTTCTTTGTTTTCTTTAAATAAAACCTCCAAATCATGGTTGTCTGCGTTGGTGCCTCATACCTTTCTCCCTGATGTGACTCCCCCCGTGACAGAATGCTCCCATCTCCGAGGCGCCGCAGACTTCGCCAGTGGGGTGTCTGGGACCCGGCGGATTCGGCAGGACGGCTCCCGTGGCGGTGCTCCCCCACCGTCCTCCCTCCCCAATTGGGGAAGCTCGCGGCTCGGCTCCCGCAGCGAGACACCGGATTCCTGGCTGTATCACCTGCGGCAGGGAGACCGGTCGGCGGTGGAGTACGCGGCAGAGTTCCATGCTTTGGCGGCCCAGGTCACGCTTTACGGGCCGCCTACCGTGGGGGTTAGGCTCCCCGCCTGCAGGACGAGCTGGTTTCGCACGAGCGCCCGGGAACACAGGAGGCTCTGATCCAGCTCAGCCTCCGCCGAGTCCTCCACCTCGGCTCGGCCGTCCCCGTGGCCCCTGCCACGACTCAGCTCTGTCCAGCCCAACTCAAGGTCCACCTCCTTCTCGCAAGCCAGAGACTCCGCTTCCGAACCACGGAGCTCCTCTGAACCGAAGAGCTCCATCCCGGAGTCCCGAAGCTCCACCCCCAAAAACCACAGAGCTCTCTCAGAACGAGAGGCTCCACTCCCGAGCCAGGGAGCTCTCCAGAGCTGAAGAGCTCCGCCCGAGTCCCAAAGCTCCGCCCCAAAACCACAGAGCTCTCTCAGAACGAGAGGCTCCACTCCCGAGCAGGGGCTCTTTCCAGAGCCAGCGGCCCCACTCCAGCCAATCCCAGCCAGTTCAGTCCTTTTCAACCCAGTCCCAGCCAGTTCAGTCCTTTTCAACCCAGTCCCAGCCAGTTCAGTC
>JBBJLS010000002.1:13165094-13180003 GCA_037577275.1 Bryconaethiops microstoma
TTGTGAATTACTGCTTTATTTTTTTATTCACATTTTCCACCCTGTCCCAACTTTTTCTGATTTGGGGTTGTATATCACAATAGTAGATGAATACAGCACTTGGACTTCACCCAAGGACTTAAACTATGACCTTCCTGCCTGGTCAGGGAACTGAACCTTCGGTTTTGGGCATGTGAGGGCATGTAGTGTTATCCAACAGGTTCCACTTCAGTGTGTTCAAGGAGAACAGTAATGCAAGTCCTTCATGGAGAGACCTATTTACCCAACAGTCTCATAGCTAGTCACTGTTAGTGTGCTGTGTGGCAGCATAAAAAGATTTCAAAAAGATGCACATACACATTTCTGTGCCCACATTAAGTTGGGCAATGGAGGAAAAAGCTTTTAATGACACATTTAATGTCCTGAGTTGTCATTTACCTGGTCAAGGCAGTTAAGCAGGTCACAGAGGCAGGCCCATTGTAGGGCAGGGGTAGGGTAAAAGGAGTGGAAGCAGGCTGTGAAAGTGTTGTGGCATTCCTGAAGCACCGCCTCCAGGAGAGTGAGCGGCTGACTAAGGTAGCCTTGCGGGTCATTATCCAGCTTGGTCAAACAGTTGTCCATGCCCTCTGACAGAATTTTCTTCAGCAAGCTGCGTGTCTTCCCCACACACTCCGCCAGCTTGCTGGACTCCTCCACAACTGCCTTGGTACTAGCTGAACAGGACAAGAATCACAAATAAGCTGTGTCAGAATCACAGATGTTAATACTGGACACACAACATAATCTACAGAAGCTTATTTGCAGTGCGTATAACACAGGATGTAATGATTTCAACACAGAACCAAAGATTTTGACCAAAAAGATTTAAATCTGAATTGCAGATATGCTCTTCAGCCTCTTCTGAGGGTGTCTCATTCATCATGTTTTGTGGAAACCATTACAAATGATCAAAACTAAGCATGCAACATCCCTTCAGAGCAAAACACAGAGGCAGGGAGTTATCCTATGAATGTGTCCACATACTGTGAGCTTTTTTTTTTTTTTTTAATCTCAAACTGGTTTTGTTTTTCAGGGTTATCTATTAAAAAAATCTTTTTTATTCCAGAATTTAAAAAAATGATATCAAACCAAAACTACATTTATCATTGCAACCCTAATTTACACAGAACACAAGCTTACTGCCTCTGGTAATACTGACTAATATTATTACTTGTATTTATGGGACTACTGTGCCATGACATTTTGGCTTGCCACATAACAGTGATTTCATTTTGTAGTTTGAAGGAACTCCACAACTGATATTATCTGCCTGACGTAGCAAGAAGGCATATGTACTTGGTGTCCACAAACGAAAGTACTGTGCCACTGGGTCCATTTAAATAACAATAGTTTTGCAGATTCAATAATGGTGGTAATATAATAACATGGTACTGTGAAAATGGCAGCATCCCTTAAATAATTACCTTAAATCTATTTTTACAACTAGAACTATAAATCTTGTGCCCATATCCAACACTCTGCATATGAATTGATAAGATTACCAGAGATAGGGTATATTTCGCAGATATAAACACGTAGAAGGCGTAGGCAGCAGGTGCCCACAAAGCGTAGTCGCTCCAGGTCCAGCAAGGTGGCCGTGTACTGGAAGCCTTTCAGTCCTCTGAGCTCCTCCACGCCTAGAACCAGTGTAGTCCAGCTCCAGTGGAGGATACTCAGTAGAGACTCAAAACACTCCTGAGAAGAAAACATGCACAGAGGTTTTAGAATTACAAATATGGGGTTGGAGGTCAGCATTCTGGCCAAGGTACTGTTTTTCTATATATAAAAATTTCTACAAAATGGTTTTTATTTCTTAAAATAGACAAAACTAAACCAGACTAGTCTGTTAACTCCTACTGAACCTATTACAGAAGTGTTCGTTTATACTGTATGAATATATATGTTCTTTGCAGGACAGAGTACAAGCATACCACCGAGACAGTCCTCGCGAAGGAGCGCTTCAGGATATGAACTGGTTCACTAGTCTGCTGTTTTCCTTTTGCTGCATTACCATCATTAGATGGCAACCTGAGAAAAGCAAGGAAATTCATAAGTTGATGAACTCCGAGACGCGTAGAAAAATATTGCATCAGGGCACTTATCAAAGGAGTGTCTATAGCACATACCTATATAACAACTGAGGTATTTGCCCAGCATTCACATCGGTACCATTGTTTGATTTCTTGGAGCTCTTGAACTGAAACACCACACTGCAAAGTGGCACAGAAATAAAGTCACTGACATGTTTTCACACAAACCGAGGGGTTAATGCTTCCAATCTTTGGAGAGAATAAAAAGACTGGTACCCATCATCAGTGGTTATAGTTGCCTGGCCATGCGAGCCACAGTCACTGCTGGGCCCAGATACTCGAGCCCAGGCCACATACCACCAGCCCAACTGCAGCAGCACAGGCTCATCAAACATCATGGCGTATTTCTCTCTTCAAAGACATACAGGACAAACAATCAGACCAAACTCTTCAAGAAGACAAAAGCTCCTATTTTTCTGACTCCCCATCAAACACACACAAACAGAAAAGAACATATTCTGTGTCTGACATAAGTCAGCAGGCACAACTTTAACAGTGCCATTAGTAACAAAGCAGTATAGACATGCTTAAACAAGTACACAACAAATCAGCAGCCCCCAGTGCTACATGTCATTAAAGCTCAAAGTCTGTGCTTTACTGTACTGTTACTTATAACTAAGCTGTTTAGTAAGAACCCATTCATTTTTGTGATGAAATAACTGTATATTTGCTATGTGGAAAAAATAGAAAGGTAGTTATGAGTACCTAGCAGCACAATCATAGGCTAAAACGTCTGTTTCAGCCAATAGGTCCCCATCTGTCTCATGATCTCCTCCATCTGGGCCCAGCTCAAACAGCTGCAAGAAAAAAGCCAAGAAAACAGTAAGTAAACTGATTTTTTTTTTTTTTTTTATGGCAGGAGTGAGCTCTTATTCGAAACAACAGCATACCTTGATTTTAGCAGTGTACTCTCCTCGACCTCCAAACAGTCCCAAACCCCCCAGTAGAATGTCAGCATCCGCACAGAAGCGAATGGCCTCTACGGAGTGGGCAGAGTAGCCCCAGCCTCCACCATGACCTGGACAATAACAGACCACACTGAAAAAACTGAAACATTCTGTTTAATGCAACTGGTCAAACTAGTAAAGCAATTTTTAAAGAGATCATGTTTCTAAACAAATTCCAGTGTAATTGTCACGGTGTTACAGTGAGTGTGTACTCACTCTCAAAGCGGTTGACCACGCTATAGTCCTCTTTGGAGTATACTTTCATCACTGCCTGTGTCTCCTCCTCAGAACTGGCCACACCCATCTTCAGTTCCTGCATGGCTGCTAGTGTATCCAGACACCCTGTACATCCAGAGTCATTTCAGTTCTTTTATGAAGGTGATTTTTTTAAATAACTAACTGCTACTGTACTGGTAAAACTCATTAGAAAAAAGTTTGGTACACTAAAAGGTTATCTTTGGTAGGCTACAGTTCTCTAAACCAGACAGAGCAAACATTTTTACAAAACATTTTCAACATTTCAAATAGCTCCAACAGAAATGATGCTAATACTACTAAATAACTGGTACTGAAACATTAAAAATGCATCTTATGTCGCTTATTTACTGTATTGTCCTAATATATTCACTGTATCAATGCCCCAGCTCTGCATCCTTAATCTAAACAGAATAATGAATAACTGAAGTCTGACTACACACATAAAACTTAAAAATTAAGATGCAAAAATTAACCACATCATTCCAAAGCTGGGACACTTTGTATGACAATGTAGTTCCCTTGATGTAGTTTTCAAAAATTAGTACATAGCCAGCCCACCTTGTAATATAAGTGAGCATGAAGGTTAGAAATAGGAAATAAGTTCAGGGAGGTACTCCCCCGGGCTTTATATGTCAAGGTTAGAATTTTGTATGTAGTAGAATAATACAATCAATATGCTAAAGTAATATTATTTATATGTGCATCGAAAGATAATTCTGAATCAATAGACAACGACATGACAGTTGACACAGGAGAAGCTGAGAAACTACCAAGATCTAACATTAAACCTGACAGAATCTAATAATTTCATTATAGGTAATGATGCTACATTGTTATCTGTATATGACAATAAAACTTGAAACTCGACAGTTTATTTCTAGCAGAAGAAGGACTTCTGTTTTTTCAGGGTAGAGGAGAAGAAAGTTATTTATTTCCTTTACACAATCTTTAATTTAATTACAGACCGCATATAAATACACAACTGTTTTAAACCTACTTTCATCATATGATATATATAAACATAAATGTAATTGTGTGTTTATTATCATTTATTATTGCATAAAAAGCCAGATTATTACTGGTAAGTGGAGCTGTATGTGAGATGACAAATGTCCAAACCAGTTGGACCTGACATTCAACAAATTTTACCCTGCCAGCTGTTTAGTACAATGTCCATTTATTACCATGCGACTTACAAAACCAGACAAATAGAAACATTTTAGTGTGAAGGGTCATTTTCACAAAACCACCAATTAAAAAGTCTACCTGGAGAGGAGACGAGATTCAGGAATGTCTGTTGGCAAGGTCTAATACCAAAATTGTCCGGTAAAGTCAAGGAACAGCAAGGTTGTTTATGTTTAAATTTCACTACGTGACTCCCACACACCCTGACATCCTTCTTTGTTTAAACTAAATGGAGTATTCTTGTAGGCCTAACTCCTGCTGTGAGCTATCTGTGTTAAAGGGTATCTCTGGACATTGTCCAGAGTTCATATGAGAAAACTGCTTTCACAATTTTTCTGAAATTGTAGCATTTTGATTTAAACCTCAACTTTGAGTCCACTCGTGAGGTGAACTTATGGAAGACACATCTAACTTAAGCCACGTTCATCAGAAATAATAGCTACATTTTGCCTGTGTAAAGCTAGAGTGAATAAAGCAGCAGAAATTCAGCTCATTCGTCACTTGGTGTATATATCTCCTTTCAGTTCAGACCGAACTTGAGAGGCTGTCATAAGGAGATAACTTTGAACAGGAGATTAAACAGTCACATTATATGAAAAGGTGAAGTTGCAGTATGACTGAGAGTGGGAGGGACAAAAAGAGTGTGACTGACTGGAGGTAAGATATCCTACCAAGGATATGTAGGGCTCCGTGGGAGCGTGTGGTGGTCGTGTGGGAGCCAGAGGGCAGGGCCAGCTCAGGACTCAGGATGCAGCAACGAGACTGGATGTCCGAGGCAGAGGGCATGCGAGCATCTGCGATCACAGCATTATAGCACCACATTTCCTGTGTGCTAGGCAAGAACCTAGAGAGGCAAGAAGCTCAGGTTGATGAACAAAAATAACAGGACAGACTAAAGAACAAGAATTGTTTATGCTAGGTCAGTGTTATCTAGTTTCACATACTGAAAGGTGAGAAATATATAAGAACTCACAAAACACAGACACAGATTACTGTGCAGTGTATTGTGTCCTTTAATCGTTTTCTTCTTCTCTTCAGGCACCAGCACATTTTTGCTGCAATAAGAAAGCGCGCCCTGTGTACACAGCGTAACTGAATCCTTACCTCCAGATGACATCATATACTGGGTCTAGACAGAGGCCAAAGCTCTGAAGGTCTTCCTGCTCTGAGTCATTGAAGGTTCGGCAGCTCCCATCCATTTTGTTGATGAGCAGGCATTTGAAGGGAGGTGGTTCAGATACAGAGGTAGGAACCAATCCTAAAGACAATAGACAATTACTTTAGGACAGACAGGGACAATTTTCACCAGAAAATAAAACAGACTCAAATACAGTGTGAGAGTCATGCAGGGAAAAGTACCAATAATGTGCTTGCTGGCAAAGATCTCTGAAGTAGCCAGAACGTGGGAGTTGATTAGCGCTTCATCAATCCTTAGGAAGGTCTGGTCTCCACTGGCACCAATCCATGTGGCTTTGCGGCCATATTTGGCACCAATATTGGGCATGGGTGAAGGCTTGGCATTCCAGTAGGGCATATCTAAAATGGGCCGACCAAGCTGTCCCTTCTAGAGATAAAATACAAGAAATCTTTAGCCTTTCGGTCAGCACTTAAACTGACATAACTTTTAATGGTATTAGTAATTTTATGCAAAATAACACTGAACCACCAACATACCGAGAAGCTTCCAAAAGTAAAGACCTGACCATCCATAAGGAGCACTGCAGTGTGGTTACTGCCTGCTGTCACCTGAACACTGGGACCAGGGAGAGCCTGCACTAGCGTGGGAGATCCCCTTTGTGAAACAGAAAAAAAAAGCATCAGCAGCCTTCATCTTATAGTTCTGCCATATGTGCAAAGTATTTAACAATATAATTTTACATAAGGCAAAACACATTAAAAAACGTTGAAGTATGATGGAACATCTTTACCTGGAATTAACATCTCCATGTCCTAGCTGGCCATGCTGTCCATAGCCAAAGGTGTAAACATCTCCATTCTCCATTAACACCACTATAGGAGAGTTATATATGAGCCCTTACATTCAAATAGGAACAACAGCATGTCTGCAACTAGGTAAAACTGCACTACAACATTATGAGGAATTAAGAAAATTAGGAATTATGAAAAAGTTGTGTACTTTGTCCTATATTGTGTAGTTACAAAATAGCAAGAATAGTAAAACACCATTCACAGAAAAGGGTAAAATGGGAAGAAGTAGTGCATTTTATAACAAGCAAAAACTCAATTTTTACGTAATGGAACAAAACATTAATTGTAACATTTTTGGTTTACAATTTCGGATTACAAACTGTTGAGATTAGTGCATTTATTCTAATAAACTTTTGTTTAGCCACATACAACAATCTGTGTGTTTTGTAAGGTGCAGCTCTAGCTTACCTGAGTGGTGGAATCCACAGCTGACCTGCACAGCACGGAGCTCACAGTCAAAGCGCACAGCTCCTGGAGGGTAGGTAGTGATCTTACTTGCATCTTTTTCCCCACGTTCACTGCTGCCATCTATAACACAGAACATGGTTAGATGCTGTTGGAAGAGAGCTTAGAGGGACAACCTCACTCAGAGATATCTAAACCAGCGTGGGAGGCTGGGGTCCATCAGTCACCTGGGAGGAAAGAACTGGAGCTTCAAGAAAAAGATGAAATGAAGGAAAAAAGGCATGCACAGTAAATGGAACCAATTAAAAAACACATCTAAAAGTGAGAGCTTCATAACAGGCACTTTAGAGGTTAAAAAGTCAGTCACTGATTGTTAACAATCAGAACCAAGAGTGCCAGTGTTCAATCAAAACATGGGCAAGCTTTAACCTTACTCCTGAGTAAACTAACTCAGTGAACAATCTCAATGTAGATGGCCATTAATTATTGAAACCTGAACAAATTCATATTTCACTGCAGTATGTGAACACTGAACAAACCTATAACATAACATTGTAAGATTACTGTATGGTTTTTTACATTATTGCTATCTTGCCCAACCCTGCCTCACTGAGAACATAACAGATTAGCTCCTTCAACCTAAAAAAAAAAAAAGGACTTTTTAACCACCAAAAAGGATTAGTTAATCTAGTTGAATTAGGGGATATGCAAAAACATGAACACAGTAAGACCACATGCGTGGAATTTATTATTTATTTAATTCTTCCTAAAATAATCATGTGTATCACATTCTATTTATAGCAAGGACTTCAAACGCTCTCTTTAAAGTGAACAGTGATGTTTGAAACATTGCATTAAAAAAAATAAGAGTTCCTCATACTATTTTCAGCACTACTGTCAAAAGTGCCAGCTGTTGTTTCCATAAGGAGACTGTCATTTTTACCTTGACTACTACTGTTATTCAAATAAAACGAAAAGTTGAGTTCAGATATTTAGAAGAGAAAATAATGAGCACAACAGGGCTGTTTCTCTTCCTCTACGACCACAGTGTACAAGCAGAGTGGGGTGAGAAGAGAAGAGAAGAGGAAAGGAAAGGAGAAAAGAGAAGAGGAAAGGAGAGAAGAGAAGAGAAGAGAAGAGCAGAGCAGAGCAGAGAAGAGCAGAGGATAGGATAGGATAGGAGAGAAGAGGTGAGAGGAGAATAGAAGAGAAAAAGAGAAGAGGAGAGAAGAGAAGACAACAGAAGAAGAGAGAAGAGAAAAGAAGAGATGTGAGAAGAGAAGAGGTGAAAAGAGAAGAGGTGAAAAGAACAGAACAGAACAGAACAGAAGAGGTGAAAAGAAAAGAGGTGAGAAGAGAAAAGGGGCAGTGTCTGGTGAGGACGGGGGCAGCTGAGCTCCAAGTGGAGTCTATAGTGAAGACCATAGTACCTTTGAGTTTGTCCCGCATTATCTTAAAGGCCTGAAGGGGTCTTAGTCTGGCTAGGGCCTGCTCACGCTGGTTCATAAAAAGGGGGCCGGGGAATACAAGGGGGCCTATGAGGGGGAGAAAAAAACTTTCACATGCATGGGCAAAGCATCTCACAAATGAAAAAATATAACAGTATACAATACATGGCAAATCAAAAGATACACAAGCATGGGAAGCACCTGCACAAGACCAATCCAGTCACAAATAACACAAGCACATGTGAAGCATGATGTAACTGCTGTAGCTTTTTTTTTTTAAGCAAATCTTGGACAAAAGCATAAAAAGACCTGTCAAAATTATTACACAATCACCTCATCACAAATATTTAAGATGATGTCTATTTTCCACCCACAAATATACTGTGTCACAACAAACACAATGTAAACGAGCCTTTTTCATCAGCTGGGTCAAATAAATAGAAAAACACAACATTTTCAGAGTGTTAAGAGATGTTAATTTGTTAACTAAGCAGCTAATTTAGCTCATTAGAAACACTGAAGCTTTGCATGACTGACTATACATGACCCATTGCAACTGTTTGCAAACATTTGTGTGTGCACATACACAACAGTGCAGTATATCATTTAATGTCAGTACATCATGATGTTAGCTACAAAGAAAAACAGAGCCGTGAACCACCCAATTCAAATACTTGTGATTTGTACTTTAATAGTCACATAAAATAAACAAATAAGCACAATTGCATTCATTCATTTTCTGTAACCACTTAATCCTCACTAGGGTTGCAGGTACCCAGAACCTCTCCCGAGGAGAACGCACACAAGGCAGGGGTGCAATTACATTAATCACAATCATTTATATGATAATCATCTGTAAAAATGTCATGATCATGACAGGACTATGCATGATAATAATCAGTCAAATGCACTAGGCACAGTCAACAAGAAGTCTTGGCTCCATGGTTTAAGCAGTTAGGAACAGCAATAGTCACCAAGATTTCAATGAGGCCTCAAAAATTTTTTTAAAAAGACAATTATTAGTAAATGAATAATTACATGTTTATATATTTTCTAAAATTATTTAGCTCACAATCTGTTTTATTTTAAAATCCACATGTTACATTAGCCTTAAAATGTTGCCTACTGTTCTAATAAATAACTTCTCCATTGTACGGTGACTAGGGACATAACTGGACACTGTATACTGCACAGAGTCTCAAAAGCCTATTGGCTGCATGTGAAAAAGTCATGCCTCAACCATAAGGCTCCAGACTTGTTTTGCTCCGAAGAAGTGTAGGGATCGTGTGTGTGTGTGTGTGTGTGTGTGTGTGTGTGTGTGTGTGAGAGAGAGAGAATGACAGCATCTTACCTCTGCCTTCTTCCAGCCTGTGGCGGCGATTGATGCGCTGTCTCTTCTCTTCCTGTCGGATCTGGATGTGCTCCTCTATATTGACGCCTGGAGGGGGAGGGACAGGAACAGCTAAAATAAAAATGGTCCAGCATGGGCAGGGCCAAAAGAGGGGACAAACGAGAGACAACATGGGCAGGGTGAATGATGAGCATGGAAAAGCGATGTAAGTCAGTGGACATGCACATGCACGCACATACAGACAACGTGCACACGCACGGTGACATCGGGCAAACAACAGCAGTTCTACAGAAACAGCAGCTCTTTGCCATGAAATGATAAACATGATGAAAATGTTGGAGATGGTAGTTATTGTAACCAGTTATGAGGTAGGACTGATGGTGATTAAATCCAGTGTTGTACCTAACAGCAGATCTAGTGGTATCATTTCCTTCACAGCATCAAAGATTCCCCTTTGCCTGGCCTCCTGACCATCCAGCTCACGAGCACAGGCCTTACAGCAGCCACAAGAGGAGCAGCCAGACTCACCAGAGCCACAGCCACAGATTCTGAAGAGAATATACACACGCGCTCATACATGAACAAACAACACATATCTTGTGCGTATATAAACAACATATCCAAAGACATTATAGCACATTCATAAAGCAGAAACTTGCAATGTGGTTTGCACTACTGTGGGTAAGAGGGTATGACTCACCCTCCAGGCACCCTGTCAGGCCGTCCACTGCTCACACAGCTGGCTCCATAGCCAGTGCAGTCTCCACACACAGTGCACACCATACACTGATCCAGCTTCCACTTGTGCATGCCTGGCTGGCACATCATAGACTTCTCCTCCTTCTCATCCAGCTCATCTTCCAAGTCCTCATCCATCGCTGTGGCCATGTTCTCCACACCAAAAGCTGCAACAACAAAACCTGTAAATCTCATGGATGGTTGTAAAAATCAAAAGGCTTTGATGTGGAGACAATACTGATGTTCTGATGTTCCATTAAAAATTGTGAGTGTTAATCACCCAAAGCCCAGAAAGAGTAATGTGACTGATCCGTCTGGCTGACTGGGCCACCAAAGAGCTTCATACATGACTGACTCTTACCTTTCCCGGCCTGATTCATGGCCCCTGTGTCCCTTCCACACTGGCCTTTGTTGTTCACTCCAAACGTCCACACCTCACCACTCTTAGTCAGTACACAGGTATGGGCCTTCCCCATAGCCACCTGAGTTACAAAGTGACCCTTCAGATCTGATACCTGGCCTGAAGGAAAGATGAGAACATAAAAAAGGCTTTAAATAAATTCCTCAAAACCACATCCACAGAGATGAGGGAAAAGGACAAAGTAGAAATATCAACTCAAGTAATCCTCAGACGAATATCTCAAAAATTAGGGTTAGGGCTGAGATCCCTTAATGATTTGAAAAATCAACAAAAATCAATAAGTCAAATTATATACTTTTTCTTTTTTCTTGCAAGCCTAACTATTCTAAGCTCTGATCTGCAATGCAAAACTCCAGTCTTGAATTTATTAACATTGCAATAAGTCCTATGACAGAGTTGTCAAGCATCTACAAAGGCAAAAAGGTCTTTCGAAATAGCTTTATTACATTCTTAATGTTAATCTAATGTTTAATCACAATTAAGTGATTTCACACCGAGTCAAATTTGACAGATAAAAAGTACATGAGATTATAAAGACACTGAAAAGTTCGCTCCAATTAACCTGTACATTAAATGCAAACCAGAAGATGAAGAAAAAGGGGGAAAAAATGGTCCCATAGAGTAAAAATGACAATGAAGTTAACACACAATTCAAAGATGTGAACTCAAAGGCACAGAAAAAAAGTTCACTGACTTAAAGCTAAAACTCTATAGCCAAGCTGTGTGCAAACAAGCTGTGAGCAAACCAAGTGCAACAATTAGCTTTCATGTGACATTAGTGTTAATGTGTTTTAAAAACGTTTTTGTTTTTCCATCTGTAAAAAGACGTGTGAAAAAGCAATGGGTTTTGTTGTCTGGCGCAAATGTGAAACTGTCGTAGATATACTGAATGTTAAAATAACTGATTTTGTATAACATTGATATTTATTGATATTTACTGAAACTGCTTATCAATCCAGCCCTAATGGCAAGCCTGGTCTGGCACGATTCCTATACACAAAGGAATCATTACCATGATCCCTGTGTGAACAGGTGCAAGGAGAATGGAAGAATTGCCCACAGATCATTAAGTGTCTTTTATAAACACTGCCTTTGGTGCAGACACTTACAGGTGCTGTCACTGTAAATGGCATCCTTGCCAAACATGTAGAGCTCGCCGTCCTTAGTAACTATGCTGCTGCTGCCATTGTTGCAGGCTGTGTATACAGCTGTCTTTGTCTCTAGCTTGATCATCTTCTTGGGCTTATAGGGCTTTGGTTGCCTCCGACTCTTAGCTGAAGGAAAAAGATTATTACAATTAGTACAATAATACAGAATTTCACAAGTTTTTTTTTGCAATAAAACTACAAGAATACTCCAAGTTTTGTGTTATAATTTGCAGAGGTTCATATTACAGATGTCCACATCTTGGCTCAATTGACACACATACACACACATATATATATATGAAATACTTTACATGAGAATGTTTTTAAAAAAAAACATCTCCCACATTCATCGTCAACCATTTTAAGCCATCTTACTTGACTCTCCATCTTCTCCTTTACTGGCAGACCCAGTGAAGAAGACGCTGCCATCTTCAGCCACTAAAAGGGCATGAGATCCATCATGACCCACAGAGAACTGCACGATTTTGGGCGATTTAGTGACAGGCAGTTCCACCCACTTCCCGGCTGATGGGCCACCTTGCTTGATACCAAGGCTTTGATACTTCCCGGTGTAGTAGATCTTCAAGAGAGGGGCAGAGGGACAGAAACGGCTTGTTAAGTAAAGGTTTTTTATCTCAATAAAATCTCTCCCTAAAGTGGCATCTATAGGCACTTCTACTAATGACAGGTTATAGAATTAGTACTGTAAGGCTGTCTTTAATACAATGCAGTAGCAAGATTTCTGTTGTGTCTAAGGTCAATCAGATTTATTTTTACTGCAACACTAACACATATCTGACAGATTATACAAAAATTCCCATGTAGCTATTCTTCATAAGCTCTCAAATTGTTTAACTGTTCAAAAATGTTCAGAATAGGAGTTATGGTAATGTAATGCTTTCTTAAAAATCACATAAAATGCTTTTGCAAAAGGCCAGTGTGTATGATGAGGCAGAAGTGTACCTTCCCAGAAGCTGTCTTCATCAAGGCAAACTCTCTGCCAGCTCCAAGCAGCGCTGCTTCTTCATCAAACCCTGTGCCTGAGGACATGATCACAGATTTAAAAAAGAAAGAAAGAAAAGAAAAAGCACAGACACAGAAACACAGCGTGAGATGGGTGAGAACGAAAGATATGGTAGTTATCAGTGTCCCAAATTCAGCTGCATATTTTTACATATTTTGGTGAGCATTTAAAAAAATGTTATACTTGTACTGTAGAACTCACTAATGATATGCAGGTCTTTTTCCAGGTCAAAAAGGGAGATGCCACAGGCATGGAGACACTTTCTAGCCAGCTTGAGCTGCAGTTCCTGCTGCAAGGCCGGGTCTGTGCTGGTGGCGTAGATCCGCACCACAAAACCATCCTGCATTAAAATGATTGGCATTGTTACGGCTCAATTTTCTCCTGACATGATTACATTTCTGCAACAGAACAATTAAGCTCCACTGGATGTACACATTATCCAGGCCCGTTCTGCAGGAAATGTGCTATAAATAAAACACTTTTTGTGCACTATACAGCTACACTGTTTTCTTTGAGTTCACGTCATGTTCAATGTGTTACACTAGTGAAAATGTATCCCAGACCCATTCCATAGATTCATAGAGAGCACAGTCCACAGAGGACCATCAATGTAGCAGGTTTCAAAATGTTTTTTCAAAATAATGCCATTAGCACCAAGCTCTCACCCAGGTCTCTGAGCCACACAACAAACGAATGCAACCTTGTCACTGTTGTTCCAAAACCTTTTATCTTCAAAACATTGCAGGAAAAAATATGTATTAAATATAAGCAGACATTTCAGACTTCATATATAAGCACCATGTGACCTATGTAATTGTTTTGTTTAATTGTTTAACCTTATTTATTAGGCTCCCTCCGTCTAAACAATTTCACGGGATGAAAATTGAATTAATAGGGATTAAAAATTCTGTTTCACCGTAAAAGGCTATATTCAAAATGTGTGTGTACAAAGAATTTGATATAGCCGCGAACATTCTGAATCATTTATGCTATGACATTGTAAAAGTGCACATGACCCTCCCCCCCAGGATATCCGTGTTGGCTGCTAAGAGGTTGTTTGTATATACACACACACACACACACACACACACACACACACACACACACGCGCGCACAGACGCACAGACGCACAGACGCACAGACGCACAGACGCACAGACAAACACACAAACACACAAACACACAAACACACAAACACACAAAAATGTACTCTACATTTAAATAGCCTAATTTATATCCCAGGCTGTCTCCAAAGGTCCTTAGAGGCAAATGTATAAACTTCACAATTCCCTGCTCCACAGTGGTTCACTCACATGATTGGACAACAAGCTTTACACTGGGAGAATGCCCACAGCCACTCCTTACACACGCAATCTTAAGGCAGATACAAGCACATGCATGCACACATGCAGACACACTATGGTCCTAAAATAATCCTTTTTTCTTTCAGATGGTGTGATCCTGGCTGTTCTAAGCACCTAATTCTCTCACAACTCCAGTTGGTTGAGTTTGTGTGTGTGTGTGTGTGTGTGTGTGTGAGAGACAGGAACAGGATGCTGCCATCTTTTGTGCCATAAGTGACAAACTGTTGTGTGGTAAGTGCTGTTTGCCCTGTATTACAGAAATTTCATTTCAGTGTGAAGTGAACAGACTCTCCGCCTCCAAGCTGTTTAGCAAAGGTATTTGAACAGCAGGCTCTGCCCAGACTGGACGCATCACTCTGTCACCCAGTTTACTGGTACGTGAAAAAGATGGCATGCTATTCAGATAATCTAAACTTCGACACATGTGGCACAGCAATAAAGAAACTAAAAAAAAAATATATATATATATATATATATATATATATATATATATGAAAAGCAGTATTCACAGCCTCACAAGGTTA
>JBBJLS010000002.1:13182920-13196511 GCA_037577275.1 Bryconaethiops microstoma
CGACACATGTGGCAAAGAAAGAAAGAAAAGAAAAAAAAAATATATATATATATATATATATATATATATATATATGAAAAGCAGTATTAACAGCCTCACAAGGTTACACTTAGTTACACAACAAGTACTACTGAGTATCCCTACTTACATCCTTGCAGGCTGCTATCTGGTTGATATATTCTCCATCAGTGAATACGATATTCTGCCCATCTGCTTGAAGACCTTTGAAAGAGCACAGTGTCATTCATACAAAGCAACAATCTTAGGACCCAGGCACAAAAAGCTGACAAGAAAGACCACGTCCAACTGATGATTACCTTCAGCTTTTGCAGGTCACAGTCACCTCCTGTCTCTTGTAAACACTCTAAACGACTGTACTTGATGGCCAAAATGCCCACAATATGTGTATAATGGCACTGTAAAACTGCACCAAATGTACCATGTCAACTATCTGCACTTTTAAGCTAAACCAAGCTAAAACCTGTTAGAAAGTAAAACGTAAATACTCTGGCACTCCCGAGAGTTAAAAAACTACATCAAATCAATTAATTTAACTGTGCAGTCCATAAATAAATTACACAGTATTCTATGTTTTATGTTAATGTGTTACTACAGCACCTTGAGAAAAATGCCTAGTCTTTGTGATAAAGCTCAGCCACTTGCACTGGCGTTATTCCGTGTGTGTTCTTAGAGTACCATTAGCTTGCGTTGCTCTTTTAGTTCTTTCTTCAGCATACCAGCATCATGCTCAACCAGCCAAAAAAGAGCTGATTAGGGCCAAGTACAGTCAAAGGTTCAGTACACACCACGCTGATAATTGTGCGCCAATGATAAACAGCTAGGAGTTGGCTTGGTGTGTCCCAGGCTTTATATACTATAAAATTTACCTCAAATAAAACCATGTGGAAGCAAAGTCATAGAATATAACAAACCCGACGACAGAATAGTGATAGTGTACAAAAAAGAATATTCAGGCTGTTTACAAATTTTTTTTTTACAGCTACAAGAGGTGTTACCAGGCATTGTGATAGTGCCCTCCTGCTCCAGAGTCTCTGGGTTGATCTTGATGGCTGCCATGCTGTGACTGTTCATGTCTCGATATAGCAGGGAACCCTACAAATAAAGAGTACGTTTTAAACATCTCACACTGAACATTGGTGGTGAATATTTTGTTAGTAGCAATTCTATCAATACAGCAATATATCAACACATTTTTCTGAAAACATACACATTAAAACTACTGCTGGCATTTATTGCTTTTGGTTTATTCGCTTCTCTCAGTGCTCATAGGTCCACGCTGAAATAGATTGTCCGAGTCAATCACAAATACAGCAGCTGCAGAGGTGAGTCAATAATGACTTTCAGGAGCTGTTAGGGGTCTAACTTAACATGTATTTGTACTGTACCATCTAGTACAGGACGTTTGGTTCAGTACGCGTGGCGATCCAAGTGAATCTAGACTAGATTTAAAAATGACAAAGTGATACCTGATGTATAAGTGTAGACTGGACAAAATACACAGAGTACAAGGGGGGGGCGAGAGAGTAAAAAACAATAAAAAGAAAAATAACAAACAAGAGAAACAAAACAACAGGACAAGACAACATTAAGTTTTCACATGTGCATAAATACAAAAAAACAAATAATAGCAGCAGGAGGACAGAGAATATCCAGTAACCCGAGGGGTTTTTACAACGGAAGTTAGGGTGTAAGTTGTTGTTTAAGGCAGAATAGTTCATAGTGTTTTGAGAGAAAAGAAGTTAATTTCAGGTGTGCATTTGTGTGTGAGTACAGTTTACGTTTCAGTTCTGATTAAGGAATTTGATGGCCTGAGTGAAGAAACTTTTTCCCATTGTGGCCGTGGAGGCCCATATGCTACAGAACCTTTTGCTAGACAGGAGGAAAAAGAGGAGGGTGTTTGAGGGGTCATCCACATTGCTGTTGGCTTTACTAAACGCAGTGTGTGGTGTCAATGTCCGTCATAGAGGGGTAAGAGACCCTGGCTATCTTCACTATCCTCTGTAGGGTCTTGCAATCTGAAATGGAACAATTCTCGTACCAAGCTGTGACGCAGCTACAGAAAATGCTTTTTATAGTTCCTCTGTAGAACGTGGTGAAAAGCTGCTGTTTATTCAGCACTGACCAAAAAGGCCCTGAAGAACATAATTGCATTGTCTGACCAATATGTAAGAGTTGCAGAGGAGGTTACTGAACTCCTTAAACCCCTGAAAATTGTGATGAAAGTGATGAGCAAAGAATCTACATCATCAGTTTCAATGATCCTGCCGATGAAAACCAAGATTTTTGAGGACGACAGTTTATCATCAGAGCGAATCTGATAATTGAATCCTGCTTTTTATGTCCGTCAGTATGTGAATAGTTAATGTCTTGACAGAATCTCACCACAGTGCTTTTCCATATAAAAACAGGCATTTTATTAATGTTATATTGTATTAATTGTCATTGTTTAATTTGAAAAACTTTGTTTCGCACTCATTTAAAACATTATTTTTGTAATGTAATTCTGCAGAGGGTGGCCACAGAGACAGAAGGAGCCCACTCATCCCCAGGGAGAGCCGACCCAGAGGCAACATGAACATCTCCTCCCACCAGTCAACTACGGCCAACTGAGGAAAGATATATGTCAACATTGCAGCTGGAGAAGGAGAAGGTTGTCTAGCACTTTGCAATGGACTGCCACATTGGCAAAGCACTAAGCTAGCTGTATCTGCTACCTCTGTTCCGAATGTTTTTCAACTGCTGAAGACATCTTTGGTGCTAGGAAATCTGCCCTTACTGCAGACCACGTGGACATATAAAAAAGAGAATTTAATGAATCAATAATTTCCTGCATGCTACACTTTAATGGATCTTAAGTATATTATATTATCATTTATTATTATTTATTTGATGACTCCTTCAATCTTAACATGAGTTCATTTATAAAAAAATAATAATAATAATTTATTTTTTTTTTAAATCACCCGTGCTTTTTAATCATCTGTAAAAACATGGCTACTTACCATGAATTAACACATCAATAAGTGACCAAAGCCTTATACCAGACAGCTAGAATGTGACTGGGTGTTAAAAAATAAATATGCTTTCTGAGAAGCTGTTCCTGAAAGTAGTCCATTACCTGAGCAAATCCAAGCCATGACCTCTTTTCTTTTCGGTTCCTGATGCGTGATGTAGAGTTGTACACGTGGCCCTGCAATAATAAGTCTTCCATGAGCACACTTGCACAGTGACTTTGACATCTCACAGTTTCAGCAATAAATCACAGGAATATGCGACAGGAAGAAATATAATAACACTCCTGAAGAGGTATAGTGCTATTACACATTTCAACAGAAAAGCTCATGACTATAGAAAACAACTTTTTACTGACTCCAAAAGATTTTGTTTTTGGTTTTTTTTTTAAAATTATTTCATACTCAGCATGCCCCTGATTTATAAACTCACGTCAGTTAAAGAGATAAATGTATAGCCGATTCTATTGAAGACACTTGGTACAATAAAAGGATGGCTTACCCTGACAGTGCCGCTGTACCCTGAGCCTATTTTGTAGAGGCCATCCTTGCAAAGCAGATAGAGGAAGGATCCATCAGTCTGCAACAGGCAGCGCTCGTCTTCATCAATGCTCACCTCCTTCAGAACCCACTTGTTCATCAGCGCTGCTCGCTTGATGCCATTTCCAAACCAGTCTTGGATCTGGATCTTCCCAACAAGCACTGCTTGCACGCTCCTTTGAAGAGCATTCAGGATAGTTGGAACCTATATCATACAGGTACAAGATCAAAATCAAGAAATTCTGTTACATTTGAAAATTCATTTAGATTGACATCTAGGCTGTAGTCATTTAAAACAAACACTTCATAAGTTTGCTTCATGATCTGGGGTTATGGTGAATCTAGTAATTAATTCCATTATTTCCAAAAAATGTATACTAATACACATTATGTCTGTGGCCTTTAAAACATACTCAGCATCTCTTTTCTGTTTTCCTTTTCCTCCACAAATTCAGTCTGGCCAATTAGTATGTTAAGAGCTAAAATGTGATTTTAGTTGGTAATATGCAACAAAGAGCCCAGAAATCAAAGAGAAAAGACTGTTTGAAGCTTTTGTGATTCTCTGTATCTGCTGGTAGCGAGTACTGATACTAATACTCTCTATCCAAACTACTTGATAGTGGCCTACAAATCCTACCATTTATACCATTCTAGTTTTGAAATAATTTAAACAATTTCCTCCGGGATAAATAAAGTTCTCTGATTCGGATTTAAAAACTGGAATGATATTTAAATGGTTCCAAAGGTAACCAATAAACTTTCCATCTAAATGGTTCAAAATTCTCCATTTAAATGATTCCAAAGGTCTATAAAGTGTGTTTTTGGCATGGTTTAACTTAAAATGTCTAATTAAATATGCGATGGCCCACACAAGCTACTTGTTTAATAGCATTAGGGCCAGACCAAACTGCGTTTTCTAGGCTAGGAGTACTCATAGAGAATTCGCCAATTTCTAAATACAGGAAGAAATACCAGCATAACAGACAAATACTCACAACCTAGGATGGCTATAAGTATAATACTAAATCAGAAGCAAATAATTACATTTTCAATGTAACCATCTTAAGATTTTATTGCTTTCCATTAAGGGTCTGTATTGTCAAGAGGCAGAAAGGGACAATTTAATTCAAGCAATCTGCTATTTATGAACATCATCAACACCTTCAGAATCTGCCCCATATAAATTCCACTACAGTCATTACATAAATCTTTTTAAACATTTCAATAATACATAACAATACTGTGTCATTATCTCAGTCTACCAGCTGCAGACAACCTACTTTCTATGCGGGAACTGCTCTATCACAGACGCGCAGCTTGCAAACGGATTTAATTGAATAATCACCTGCTAGGCTTTTTGCCTTCTTTTTCAGTCAGGTGTGAAAAAAGAGTCAACTGTAATACAGAGGCTAAAAATAAAGCCTGATAACAGACATGTTGCCTGTATTAGTACTGTGTCTGATAGCAATACAGTGCATCATTAGTGATGCGAAACTAATAACAGCAATGCTTTGCAGTCTCAGTTCTTTTTAGCTAGTTACTCATTTGATGCAATAACAGGCAGTGCCACCTCGAAACTGAAAAGCTTGCAATTTAAAAGAATGGAGGTTTTTCTGCGTCGAGTGATATAGCTTTAAGTGTACTAGTTTGTACAGTAAGAGTAGAACTAAAAACATGAGAGTCCAATTAGGCTTTCAATGACCATTTGCACATGACAAATACTATTAGGGCAGGATTAGTGGAGGTACATGTGGAGGTGGAGGTGGTGTAACATGTTTTACTGGCTGACAGGTCTTGATTGCAAACACTCAGACTGTTCCACTATGGAACCATGCTGTTGTAATATTTGTATAACGCTGTTTGGCATTGATTAAAATAAGCAAAGCCTTTCCTGAAGTTGTCTGGATAACAGATGTTGCTCCAAAACCTGTGAATATGATTTAGCATTCACTGTGCCTTTGCAGATGTGCACTAATGCATCCCCATTCCATCACAGATGCTGGCTTTCGAACTGTGTGCTGATAAAAAGCCAGACAGTCACTCTCCTATTTAGTCAGGAAGACACACCAACCATGATTTCCAAACAGAATTTTAAATTCTCATATGTCAGACCATCACAGTTTTCTGCTTCAGTCCATCTAAAATGAGCTTGGGCACATAGAGCAGCAGTATTTCTGGATCATGTTTACATGTTTTCTTCTTTGCAAAGCAGAGTTTTAACATGCAGAGATGAACTGTATTCACAGACAGCAGTTTTCAGAAGTGTTCCTGGACCCATGCAGGGTTTTCCATAATAATACATGTTGGTTTTTGTAATGCAGTGCCATCTGAGGGCCTATATATCACAGCCATCCAATATTTGTTTCCATTCTTGTCCCATGCGTACAGATTTCTCAGGATTCTCTGTATCTTTTAACAATATTATGTAAACGATTAAATCCCCAAATTCTTTTTAATTCTACACTGAGCAATGTTTTTTTAAAATGGTTGCAAGGGGCTGCCTCTCTGGACTGCTCTTTGTATACCCAATTATGTTGCTGACCTGTTGATATTACAGGGGTCCTCGAGTTAGGCCACAGATCCATTCCTTCAACAGTGATGTCACCCAAATTTTGGCGTAAGTCGAGACACACCCTAGCTTAAGTCACTTACCTGTCCTAACACCGTTGTAAAATCAGAAAAACACAACTAAGCCACAGAAAAAGGAAATCTCCCTCATTCATACACGGCGTTACTGCGCATTCTTCTGCCGCAGTGAAATGTTCCAGCAGGTTTTCTTTTTTTTTTAAGCATCAACAACAAAAGTCTAGTCTTTTGTTGCTCCTGTTCCAACATGTTTTAAATGTATTACTGGCATCAAATTCAAATGCTCATAAATTCTTTTATAAAACAATACAACTTATCAGTTTCAAACTTTGATGTTGTCTTTGTTGTATGTTCAATTAAATGCAGGGTTTACATGACCATATTCTGTTTTATGTATATTTCACACAGCATCTCAACTTTTCTGGAAATGGGGTTGTTTATCAGTTCTTAAACAGGTTTTGCCAACATGTTCATTTGCACAGAATTAAAATAACCAGTGGTTATTTCTATCAACTATTTCAGGGGTGTCAAACTCCGGTCCTGTATGGTTCTCCTACTCAAACACATTCACTAAACCTGGCAATTAACTGGCAAGGTGAACCAGGTGTTTCTGAGCAGGGAAATGACCAAAACATGCTGGACCATGGCCCTCCAGGACCGGAATTTGACACCCCTGGACTATTTGGTTAAATCAGGCAGTCCACTATGCATTTTGCTTCCCAGCTCAATATCATCTGCAGGTACCAGTTACTTTAAAACACTGAACAGATTTTTTTTTTAATCTTTCTTGTATCTCTGAATAGTGTCACATTCTCATTACCCTTCATTAGGCTCAAGTGTCTATCTGATCCACCTTCACACTAAAACTGCCCACTGACAGCTTTAGGACTTTTCTGACTCTTTAATGACTCCACTATGCCCGGCTGATAGCAGCACAAACATTTATGATCAGAAGGGAATAAACTAAATTTACAAATAAACAAAACAAATAAAACTCCAAGACACATATCACACATCATACCAATATATTCTTTCTACTATGCCACAATCTTGGGCACCATAGCACTGAGGACGATTAAATCAATTGTAGTGTCAGATGATTTAGATGTCAAATGTATCAGTGGGTTTAATATCCAGAAAATTCAATGATATTGTTCTCATCGTCTGTGTCTATTTCGTAGTCCATGTCATACACTAGCTCTAATATGTTGCAGCTCCTAAGCCGGTCCTGGAGACAAAGTGTCACCTGATGCAGCCGACTGACAGATGCAGCACAGCTACAAGGTAAGAGGGAGTACAGCTAGAGGGATACTAGACAAAAGACATTACCCCAAGAGATCAATATCTCTTATTTGCATATCACTCTCATTTTTACTCATTCGGTAACACCCTGAACTTACATTACTTCAGACTGCTACTGACTACAGAGCAGCTTAAAAGAATTGCTCAAAGATGCCCAATTTATTCTTTCAGCTAAACCGGCTAACACTGTCATGTTTTGCACTGTTTGCGTGAGGAATATCTCCTCGCATTGCACGCAGGGGGGGGATATCTACCACTGTGAAGGTTGGACTAGTTGCTGCTTCAGAAACAGCCCAAGTTGTCAGAATGCTTTATGGCCAATACAGTACTTTAAGTATCAGTTTCCACCCAGACACCAGTACAACAGAGGTGGAACGCTACACAACACCCTTCACCATTATTCAGTTATTGTTAAATGCACCCAATTACTCAATATTTGCTGCACCTTCAATTTATTAACTCATTCATATGGCTTGTTGGTTGTACATATAAAGAGTTATTTCCTTATATAAATGCAGCAAAAAAATGGATAATAAATGTTACATTCGGCACTGGCTAGGAGAGCATGACCACATGAAGGCATATTGCGCACAATCTTAAACAATTTGTGCTAAATATACACTCGGCAACAATGGATCAACAAACAAGCCTTGCATAATACAGATGCTTCCATCAGATGTCTTCTTGGCAACTAAGGCAAATGACCTCTGACTCAGTCATGCTTTATATCCAGCCATGATGCTACAGGCTACATCATTAAGCCAAATTTAGGTATGCAAAAAGACAAAAGTCTGGAAGAGGGTCTAACGTAATTGACAGAGGCACTCTCAGCAAGGCAGAGTAGCATCATAAGACTGGACGTAAGAGGGCTCTGGCATTTCCAGCAATTCAATTGCGGGGTTACAGAGATGCATCTGAGGGTCTGCCTATCTCATTGAGGTCAGACACAGATCTTTTCAACTAGAAACCTTGGAATACCATAGAGTCCAACTAAGCTTTCCTTTACAAACTAATAAGAGAAATATCCTCTGTAGCTCATAACAAAAATAGATGGACATAAACACATTTCACTAGGAGGTAATCAGCAACTTTAAGCCATTTTAACATATATTGTGAAGATGCCAGCCTTACATGTGAACACTATGTATTCATCTATTCAGATGAAGATTAATATTATAATATCTATACATCTGTCTGTGGTTTCATTTGTCTGCAAAGTGCACATCAAAAGTTTTATGTTCAAACACACTGCCGCTCTCACCTGGATGGTCTGGCAGGCATGGCTGCCATTGTTGGTGAGGATGGCAGATACAGCCTGTAGGGTTTTCCCAGTGTCTCCCCAGGCCACCACTAAGCTGAACAGACAGGCACATGACAAAGCTGTCAGGGCCTGACCTGTAGGGTCATTCATTCCTGTACTTCGCACTGTTGTCTCTAGTAGCAGATGGAAGAGGGACTCTGTGGGATCAAAAATTACATTGTGTTTAGCAAAAGTGTGTGTGTATGTATGTATGTATGTATGTATGTATGTTTGTATGTGTGTGCTTATGAGTGTGCATTTGAGTGAGCCAGAATGCGAGACTTACCCAGTACATCTGGAGGTTCAGTCTGGAAGCTCTCAGGCTGTTGTCCCTGTAGCATGTCCAGCAGGGCTTGTAGGCTCCTCAAACACAGTGAAGGATGTGAGAACCGTGTCTCCTTGATAAGCTCAAACACCCCACATAGTCCGATGCCAATGATCTGACAAGAACAAGAACACACCATGGCTGTTACAGCACTGACTAGGCAAACTGTCAATTAACTATCATTATCAGAAGAGCTGCACGATATGGATGATCAGTATTGTAACTATACTGCATATATGTATGCAATTGCAATGACTTTCAAGATATTAAAGATTTCATTTCATCACTTTCCTAGAATTAATAAGGCTTAAAGTCTAAAAATATTGTTTCAATTGGTACGTTTACATTTTCCTCCATACAGTCCAAATATGTGTAGTATGTGTGAGTTCACAAAACCAATACATTTAAATATGCCTCCTAATTCAGAGTACAGCAGTTTAGCCCTGCCCATTCATGCACCAATTCACCAAACACCTTTAATGGTTAAAAACTTGCCAAAACAATTAGACTTTTATGGATCACATGACACTATGATCACAATATCAGTATTGCAGAGACCTATACTGCAATAACAATTTGAAGACAATACATTGTGCAGTATTAATTATCAGTATTTATTAACATCTCCTAATTGCTAATATGGCATACCTGTTGTGGGAATGAGCTAAAATACCAGTGGAACAATTGCAGACAAAAAGGAAAAAGAAAAATGACTCCCAAGTTAAAGTGCACATGATAAATGACTTATGTCAGTCAATAAATTTGGAGGGTATGCAGCTTCTATGAACCCATTACATCTGTGTTTAACTGTAAGTCTGCTGGCAGCATTCATTACTGTAAATTTCCCATCATGCTTTGTGTAGTCCATAGGTTTTTTTGAGAGTTAATTTAAGAGCATTTACAAACGTATTGGTATATTGTACTTTTGTATGCATAGCCACACTGCAATCAGAGTGGGCTTGATACTGTGTCAATGGTGAGGACAGTTCAAGGAGTGGAATATGGGAACCAAACAGCTCATAACGAAAAACACTGCTGTTGCAGGAGGTTTTGTTCTTCAGTAAAAAGAGCCAATCATATAAGCAGGAGAGGATCCCCTTGTTGATTAGTAGCCAAACAATGTCAAAACACACAGTTCTTACATTACCTTAGGCAAATCACTAAACTGGTGATTTTTCTTTGACCGATTTGACCATTGATTTCAAATGTGCCTATGAGATGCAAGTCTGACGTTCAGTTTCAATTTTATAGGTCTCTCCTCATTTACGTGGACAGGAGCTTGTTCTTTTTTGACTTAAAATCCTTGCCTAAGGGCATTGATAAGATTCCTGCCAAGTGGACAGACTTTCCTTTAAGGGTTCTTGTCATAAGGTTTGACCTACCAGCATTGAAAAATACATTTTAATATTAAATCGTTTTACATTTGCAGGTGTTTAAGTTTTGAACAATACTTTTACAGTTATTGTACATGATTACATATTTAACACTGTATGACATACATCTACTAAAACAGACAAAAGCATTGACAAAATTTGAGACATAAAGATGGCTGTAATGACTAATTGTATTTCCTTGCTTTACTTTATGACACACAATACTTTGCCCTGCCAATACAATTCTGCATTTTAGATCAACATCCAAAACAGCAGATATACATAACCCATGAAACTATTTAGTTCTGGTTCTTAGTTCTAGGAAATTGAAAAAAAAACAAATTGTACTTTGACTAGAGACATGCAGTATGAAAAAGATTGGACAGTCTAAATGAAAATGATTGCCGAACAAAAATTTAATACAACATCTGTATTATTTGATTCATTAGGCCTTAATCCAACGCAGGTATAGACATTTCCAGAATATAATAATAAATTATGTGACACTTCAGACCTCTCAGGGATATAAAACTAAAGATAATTGACTCTTGCTTTAAAAAAGAAGAGCATAAAAGATATCTAAAAACTTCATTAAAAAAAAACAGAGGCATTTTGTAATTAGGGGTTATAGTCAAATGAAACCAAAATTTAAACATTTGGCTATAATAAGCAAAAGTTAAGTTTGGAAAAAAACAACCATTGCAATTAAAGAACTGGTATGCATTGGGTGACTCTATTATAATTTTGTGTAACAGTCCACAGCACAGCAAATGTTGGGTGATAGCAGTAAGAAAGGATTCTACTAAATATCAACAAACCCAAAAAGATGTCTGCAAGTCACTGAAGCAATTGAGGAAGAAAATAGGCTGTGAGGATAACGATGCAAAACATACATCAAAATCATTCTTGAGCTACTTTAAGTTTCAAAAGGTTTGGAATACCACTTCCAGACTCCCAGAATATTACTGAAAATCCGCAATTAGATGTTGACGACAACATGATGTACCGATTGAAAGGATGCCCAGATTAATGAACAAGCCAATAATATTTGTTTCCCCAAATATTATAGTCAGCAAATAAATATTACCGGTGTGTTATAACATTGTTAATTTTGTTCCTAACAGAGATGATAATTTTATGAGGAGTACCAAAACTATTGCATCCAGCTATAGGTAAATAAGGTTGTGCAGTCCTAGCACCGTACTACAAGAATTTATATAAGTATCTGCAGGCAGTGCTTTTGTATCATTAAAACACTAGTTACAAATCATTTAAACTTTTGATGGTCATTGACAAGCAGGTAAAATAAAGATAAGTGGCATTCGGCAGACACCCTTATCCAGAATGACTTACAATCATTAGCTACAGGGACAGCCACCCTGGTGCAATTGCAGGTTAAGTGTTTTGCTCAAGGACACAGTGGTAGAAAGTGGGGGGTTGAACCTACAATTCTGTGGTCATCTGGTCCACAGGCAAGTGATTTACCCACTAGGCTACTACCAACCTAGTAGTGGGGGAAACATGTAAGACTCATTGAAATACAGAGAGGGGTGTTGCTTTTTTTTTTTTTTATCGTCAGAAGGTTTAAAAAGGTGCCTTGTACAGATACTAAGCAAAGCTGCAGCATAAGGGGAAGCACACTCTTAAGCAACTTTTTAGTAACTAAAGCATTTTCATCAGCATGGCTTACTCAGTTTAAGTAATTAACAATTAACCTCACTGTTTAATATCACTAAAACTGCGATGCAAAAAGTTATACCTTTTGTTCTGATTGCTAGAAACGGTGCGAGTGGTCCCCTTCAATTACATTCAAATTTAATGAAGTCATTTCTTCATAGGATGCAAATGTGCTCTTTGATGTTGTGATTGTAATTATACAATATTCCTCTTCAGACAGGCTTAATATTCAATTGAATTCTGCATTAAATTACGGTTACACAGCAGAACTCATCTTTGGTTTTCCTTGCAGAGAGAAGAGACTTCTTTACGTGCTGTGCCTCCAAAAACTCACAATGAAGGACCGCCTGATGAGCTCGGCCTTTAATCCTTTCGAACACTTATAAAGCCTCTGATAGCGTAGATTTAATTACTAGACTAGCCAAAAGAAGACAGGGTTACCCTGGTGAGTTCAAAAGCACAGCCTGTAACAGAACTTCACAACATTTACACGTAATAAGGCTCTACTCAAATTAAGAATCGTTTCACAGTTTAAGCACTTACCACTGCCTTGTCGTTATTATTATAAGCTGTTACTACCATTCAAACATATGGATCTACCTACAAATTAAAAATGTGTACATACTCCATCTCTGAATGGTAAAATAACACACACACAAAAAAAAAAAAAACAAATAGCATCGTCTACCTTGATGGCACTTTAGTACACTCTTGGCAAATACATTGTTTTAGTCCGTGATTTGAGACACGAGACCACATGAGAGCACAGCGATGTATGTAATTTGTCATTTTAGGAGTGCAGAAGCAGTTGCTTCACTGGCATAGATTAGGGCAAGAGGCAGCCATAACGCACCGATCTGTCCTACTAACCTTGGGCAATTTGACAGCAGGTTCCCGGCACTCCTCCTCCTCCTCACTGTCCGAGTCTCCGCTCTGCACAGAGTTCCGAGAGGCCAACGCCAGGGAGGTCTCCTTCTGTTGCCAATCCAGCACACAGTGCCGTACATTACAGTAAACATTAAAAGCGGAGGGATTACTGTGGAGCTTGATGTCCGGCACCGGGAAAGCTCCATCCAGGTTCTCTGTCTGCAAGATAGAGACACATATACAGAAGGATAAGGAGTGAAAAAAGGACAATGCAAGCACAAGTGGGTGAAATCAGCACACTCTGTCACTTAATAAGAAGAGAATCAAAGATTTACCAACCCTACAGAATAGACAGACCCCAGATGACAGATACAGTGGGGCAAAAAAGTATTTAGTAAGCCAAAAATTGTGCAAGTTCTCCCACTTAAAAAGATGAGAGAGGCCTGTAATTTTCATCATAGGTATACCTCAACTTTGACAGACAAAATGAGCAAAAAAAAATTCAGAAAATTACATTGTCTGATTTTTAAAGAATTTATTTGCAAATTATGGTGGAAAATAAGTATTTGGTCACCTACAAACAAGCAAG
>JBBJLS010000002.1:13196611-13211269 GCA_037577275.1 Bryconaethiops microstoma
GTAGATTTGCTTGATCTTTAAATCAGACACACTGATCAGATTCTCTACTTCACTTTCCTGCATCTGTGTGTAGTTTAACTGTTCACTATAATAGCCCTAGGCCTTGTTTGTCTCTCCTGAAAGTGAAAGGAGTTAACTCTGCCCTCAAGTCTTCTGCATTCTCTGGCTGTCTGCTGTTTGTTTGCATATACGTGGAAAGGTCAATGCCTTGCCCTGTTAATGCAGTTTGCCTGCCAACTACATTAATTAATTCATTAATTCATTCGTTCGTTCGTTAAATATACATGTAAAGCCTTTCCACCTTTCTCATTAAATAAAGAACTACTGTTAAATTCTCACTGGTAGAACCAAAGACTACTTTAGTCATAATGAAGCTCCAGCATCTAAGACAACAACCCACACCATCACGTCCAAATCCAGGTAAGACTTCTCCATATCTCAGTATGCATCAGTATATTATTACTTTTGGAACAAAACCTTGTATCTCCAAATGGGCTTCTTTACAGAAAAAAATATATATTTTAACTGAAGTTGTATATGTATAAATATTATATGGATTCATAAGTCCTTATGGATTCATTTCTTTTGGTTTAATTTCTACATAGTGTTATAGGAGCGTGTTTGTTGTCAAATTATGTGAAAATGCCCAAAACAATGAAGATGCAAGGTTTTGATAGTGACATTAAGAATATATTAGTATGCACTGAACAACTGAAAATGCACCATATAGCCTCAATGGTGAATCAATCCCTCAACTTTAATGATTTTGTACTTTCTCACAGTGCTGAGGAGCAGTTGTTTGATACTCTCATTCCAGCATCAATCAAGTCCACCCACTCATCACCTGACACAAGGTATGGTATGCAGGGTGAGGTCTATCTGTTATTTTAGTCTGCTTTTCATCTTTTGTGGTGTCCTCCAAATACCACATTTACATATTGTGTCTTGTTTCAGCAATGAGCAAAGCAGTCTAACCAGTCCTGTGGCCTATACCAGAAACTCATACAAAAAAAGCAGGTGCGCATTCATATTTGAGCTCTAGTCTTTGCGTGAGCATCACAGTGCAGCCACATTACGACCTGCACATATTTTACAATGGACGTGTATCGCTATTACAGACCTGAGGAATACTCCACTGACACAGTGGTGACCAGAACCATCAAGAGCGCGTCCTCAACACCCGAAAGGTAAGATTTATTTCACTGAGAAGTGCAGACACTCTCATTTGTGGATTTTTAAAATAAATTAACAGGTCTGTAAAACACTTATGCAATGAAACTGTTTATTTTAGAAGATTTGTACTCTATTATATTCTCAAGAATAAAATCTATATTTTATTACTCCTTATATTTTCATTTGGACCTTCAAAAAAATGTATAACTATTTTGAACAATTTGTAAATATTTTAAAGCTGTTTAAAAGATTTTTAAATATTTTCAAAACTATTTTTATATATTTAAACACAATTTTAAACTATTTTTAAATATTTAAACACTATTCAAAAATGTTTTTGATTTTCAAAATGTATAAATCAAAAGCGCAATGAGATTTTTTGTCTTTTCTCTTGTCAATTATTTCTGTCAACTTTTTTTTTTTTTTAATTAAAGCACACAAACAAATTCATAAGAGTGTAAAATGACAATGCCCGTAATCATACCAGTTTGTGAGAGGTACCAGACACCACCTTACCACACACACAAAAACTCTTTACAATGGATCTCTTAAAGCATTTGATTATTTTTTATGATTTCATTCATCTTATTTTTTTGTATACTTAAACATCTTTTGATGTTTTCACCCAAGAACCTACTTTAAAAAAAACCCCAAAGTATTGTCTCTGTCCTTTTTTCTCTCATGCAACATAATGAATGTATTAATTTTACAAAGATATGAACGTCGCAGTATTAATGGCTCTACCACAACCTACACTACTAGAACAACCTACACAGAAAGCAGGTACAACAGAGCCAGCAAATGTTGAATAGCTGAAACATGCATTTCAATTAGGTTAAAACAGAATGAAAATGTATCTTTTTTAACTTTGATCTACTTTAACATGATTGCCTTGGTGCACATTTTCTCTGCAGCCCGGAAGATTATGTCTCTGATACTTTCACATCCAGAAATGTGAAAACAGTGTACACCTCGTCTGACAGGTAGGGCTGAGCTGCACTCTATTTACAGATTAGTTTTTTTCCGTTTACAACAGCATGTGTAACATTCTTTTTCCACTTTACAGTAGGAAAATCATTGAGAAGGATTTTTGCACCTACTGCCACAAACCCATGCTCTCTGATACCAGGATGATTGTGGAAGATATGAATATACACTGTCATGCTAGCTGTTTTAAGGTGGGTCTTTTATTGTGGATTATTAACCGCATATTACCTGTGGGAACATCTGTAACATGCTTCTCTGTTACAGTGTGAGGTGTGTAAGACCTCTTTGGGACACCTGAAGGCAGGGGACAGCATGTGGGTCTACCATCACGCTGTGCAGTGCGAGAGCTGCTTTGGCGTCACCAAGGGTAAGAACAGCATCCCTCTACTGGTTACTGGTCACTCTAATGCATACAGAGATCAACGTGTTGTCTAAAACAAACTATACTGCTTGTTTGACAGACAAATGGTTTCGCTGAAACTAAAACTAGAGCCACCGAGGCTAACATCCGAGGCTGAAACATGAAGAGCACAAAGTGGGAAACAAAATCCATATGTGACTATTCAATACTTTCATTACGTGAAGGAAAATGATCATGAAGTGTTTTGTTCTTATTCTTATTGTTATTAGTAACACTTTCCCATAAATGAGAGATTAGGAACTGAGATAGGGGTAAGAGAATGTGAATAGTGGGTCTGTCTGCAGAACTCAGTATGGTAATGGGTTTGGTGGGTGGGTGATGCGATTCTTTGCTATAATTTCCTGTATTATTTTAAACTATGGATCAGTTTCTAATTGCCAGCTGAAGTGGCCTCCAGGCCTGCTTGTGGGCCACCAAAAATTGTGTGTGTTGTAAATGTTGGGTCTTTGGGATTTTATTTTTTTCTCCAGTTTATGGAGCTTTCTGTATTGAATAAATACATTAAATAAACAAACAAACGAATAAATAATGGTGTGCTTGAATTGTGTGAATTATTTGTGGGTTTTTTTTGCTTTTCACACTCAATTACTCTATTTAAATAGGGTATGCAAGTCGCTGTCAGTGAAAATCAGTGAAAACAGAGCTTTTAAGTCAAAAAGGGCTATAAAGGATGACAAAGCAGCATCCAGTTGGCTGGAGCAGCCTGATATCTGTGATCCTGAGTGGCTGAACAAAAGCAGAGCCGTGTGAAAGGGGTCTGTAGGCCGGTGGTCCTGCGTGCTTTGCTGTTTTGTTTTGATCTGAGGGGAGGAGACACTGAAAGCCAGCTTCCAGCTCATCACCATCCTCAGCATCAGGAGGAAGAAGCATGGCGCTGCCAGCAGACTGGCTAAAGCTGTGAGCCACCTCGCTGGGTGAAAGCCTCGACACCATATTTTGGCTGTTTTGTTTTCCAAATTAGTGCCAAATGGAAGCTGCTGTGTTGAATCTCCAGACGATGTCGGACGTCAACGGTAACAGTACAGCTATGGACGCCGAACTGGAGGTGAAAAAGCTCCAGGAGCTTGTGAGGAAGCTGGAGCGCCAGAACGAGCAGCTGAGGACGAGAGCAAACACGGCCAACAGCTGCACCTCGGCCGGACATCTGTGCTCCAGCTCGGGCTGCTCCGGACCCTTTACAGCGGGCCAGTTTTATACTGGGAATTACTGCCTGGCCTCTCCATCCGCCCCAGCTCCGTCCGGACCATACGCCTCTGAGGAGCTTTATCCATATTTCCATCCTCACAGGGACCCTGAGAACAACGGAGGAGAGCAGACAGCACTAGACGAGGCTCAGATTTTAGACCTTTCTACCTTTCTCCCCATCGACAGAGAGGCTGAGGACAGCTGGTACTACAGCCGTGTTCCGTTTTACTGACCTGATTATAAACTGTGCTGTATTTTGTCCATGAACACTGTTTTTACGCACCATATCAGCAGGGGTCCATCTGAATTAGCTACAGTGCTATAATTAGTCAGCACTGAGTATACAGATGAGAAGTATTACTGATTGCGTTTATAAGATTTCTGCTCAAAATGGTCTCTTCAAAGCTTAACTTTAGTTTATCAGTGACCTAGAGGTAAGTCCTGCTGCAAAAGCTGCACATCCTTTGTTAGGTCTGTTTACATCTGAAAAGCTCCTGGCTAAAGGGCTCTGATGGAGAACATCTCTATTAGTGGAACAGATTTGCTTACCTAAATGCAACCTCTCTGTGTGAAAATGATTATACTACCACGTAGGCGCCCTGTCATCCTCAAAGTTGTTTCAGTACTTTAATAAAACTTGCATCCATGCTCACAGTAAAATGGATTGCATGGTTTGTGACCACACACCTTTTGTGATAGGGTGGTATAATCTCTTTTAGGAACATAATTACAGTCCATTTTCTCATAAAGGCTTTAAAAAGAGGTCTCATAGTGTGTCAGTCTTAAAAAATCAAAGAAATCAGCATAACATATCTAACAGATCGACAATCTCAACTATATTATGAATCAATAATCGAGACATGATTTATTATGTCCTTCAAACATATTCATATAGTAACTTGTCAGCATATTGAGTTTGTGTCACAGTGTCTGGCAAATCTGTGCAACAAATTGATTGCTTTACTCCTTGTGAGTGCCAGTGCAATCTCGCCATCAATTTGCTGAAATGCCTTTTAGCCTTATCTCACTGAACATCTCTCCAGTACAGCACAGCCCATGCTGTAAACTGACTGATCTTTCATATCTCCAGGTTGTATGTGTCTCCAAAAGCAAAGCTGTACCCCCAGTCCCCCCTCAGCCCTCTGCAGTGGTGTAGACACGTGCTGGATAACCCCAGCCCTGAGGTGGAGTTAGCTAAGCGCTCCTTGTGCTACCGACTGGAGCAAGGTATGTCCTCCTCACATCCTCAAAACATCTTATAATGAACCGGAAAACTCTCTGTCCCTTATAAAGTATTCTTGCAATGATAGCGTTGGTCATTTTATTAGACGGGAAATTCATCCTCAGAAACCAAAAAGGCAGTTTAATATCTACCACTGCATTTAAGCTCTGACAGCAGCAATCAGCTTTACTTGATCGTATTAATAGAGATCATCTGTGTCACCCGCCAGTCCCTAAAGAGTCCATACCATTGCATGTAAACAGTGTTACAGATTCAAAATGTACCATGCACTAAGCTGCAGAAACGGTCTATTTCAATCCATTGTTGTGATGTCATGAAAGCCAACACATGTGCCTCTTCAACTTTCAGCAGTTTAGCTCTGGACATTTACATTGAAGTTTTAAGTTATCTGACCTCTGAAAAGCAATGTACAGGACTGCCACTCCCAACAGAGACCATTTACATATATCAACTAATTTAATTCTAAGAGATAAATAGGTTAGAAAATTGTCATGTTAAAAGGAATGAATGTATTTAGTGCATAAACCCACACTAATGTGTCTCATTTTGACCTCAGGGAAAACAGTGAAATACAAGAAAAATGCAGGATAAGGTGCTTTAATACCTGGCATGTGCTATTTTGTGATGAAATTGTGCTGCTTTTGTGTTTGACTTGTTTTATATTTTGAAAAGAGCAAGGCTACTGTGAGAGCATGTGAAAAGTAAGACGAACCCTGGTATTAAGCTTGGGTTATACAATTATGTAAGTGTCAATCTTCTTGGATGTAATTGCGCTGCTCTGAAGAGGGTCAGTAATTATGCTCTGAAGATAAGAGAAGCATGTGATTTGAGTGACAGCACAAAAGCACTCAGCATGGATAGAGGCAAGGTTAAGGTTATGGCTTGAGCTGCAGCACCGTTAAAATGATGGTTAGAAAGTATGTGTACAAATATAGATTGTTTGAAAAAATTTTTTTGATACATTTAGTATGTTTTTTTGCATCAGGCGTGGTTTAAGGAACAGATTATTCATAGACCTATCACTTTTTTCTACATGTGCAACATTACATTGTTTGGATGTGCATGGATATATTTAAAACTATTTTAAACAGCAGTTCTTCAATTGTAAAAAAGTATAAGTGTAAACATTTTTCCTCTCTCCAATTCTCTCCAGTCCTGAAATATTTGATCTGTGTTTTGCAACCGTGACGGAGAAGATGGTTGCCATAGAAACTCTGACTATATTAACCCTAAACTGGAATGTGGCAGTTCTGTTTCCACAGGTCCAGTACATAGCTCAACCAGAGCAAGCAAGGCATGAGAGGGTAGAGTTTTATATCAATTATCCCATTTGGATTAGTCCATAAATAAATAATGTATTAGCTGTAATTACAGAGAAGTGTGTTGTTGAGCTTTGCACTCTCTTTGCTGTTGAAAGGCCAGATTGAGCAAGGTTGGCTCTGTGCTAGGAGGTCATGAATACAGCTTTGTTCAACCGGTTTCTAAAAAGCTTTGTTTTTGCAGCCAGCCTTGAATGCTAGTTTTCATGCAGCCGTGTCAAGGCTAATTGTATAAGGTATAGCAGATGTACACTGCTCTGTTTGCCTACCAACAAATTAGCTCAATGTTCAATGCAAAATGTATCCCATTTCATTAATGGGCTGTAATCAATCCTCCTTATCCCTGAGACAGCCTCTAACCTTCTGCTCTAACCTTGTGCAACAAACTTCAAGCTTCACCAGTGTTTGTCAGTGTGTGATTGTACACATGTGAATGTACCCTATATAGATAGTTCCTTACTAATATCTCTTCCCTTCTTTCTTTAGCCAAAAGATGGAGAGGGGTCCTCTCTGGCTATGCCTCTTCCTCCCTTGCTTACATCCCTGTAGATGGACTCTCCTCCTTAAGCACTTCCGTTAAACCTCTTACTAAACCCACGCTAACTGAACAGACAGGTAACGGCATCACTACAGCTATACTAACACATTAACCCCTTGCAATCCCAGGATTACTACAGACTAAGGCTTATTATTCAGTAACTACATTGACTATAATTCAAACTGGCACACATATATAACCTTTTTTGAGCAATATTCTATTACTGTTCCTAAGCTGTAAAAATGTGTAGTAGACAAACTGTCTATTTAAGAGGTTCCAACAATAATTTCTGGAATGAATTTTAATTGCTTGTGGCTCATTATATGCTGATATAGTTGCAATATTCTTACACAATAAGATAAACGTTTATTAGCATTGCATTTCTTACATGATATGAACGTTTCACTTATTTGGAAACTACAAGAAGATCATACATAATTATCTGGGCTAGATGCATTAGTGTGGGTATTGATTTTGCTCTATAAAGAAAGGGTATCACATGGCTTTGAGTACAACTCAGCATATTTCTTCAGACTTAGCGAAATGTGAGACATTAATGACTGACCCTGGTGACCTCACCGTTGGAGTGACTACAGCAGCATACAGCATCGAGTCATATTGCGTGTCACACTCTTAATGGAGCACTTACATCTTAAATATACACCGGAGATTTGCTCATTTTTCGTATTGATGATAACTGCTTTATAGAAAAATAATTTTGTGGTGCATAAAACAAACAGCAGGGAAAAAGAGTTTGTTTGCTGTTTTGGCTGGTAGCAGGATTGCAGGGCACCCACTTCAAGGTAGTACCTGGCAGGGATCCCGACGAGCACGGTCCTGCTATGTTTGCGGGGAGATACTAACAATGTTGCACCTGCTCTGTTGTCCAAAATTGGCACAACAGTGTAATACCAACGATTTATCAGAAGCTAACGAAACAGCGATTAATTGTGTCCGGAAGTGGAGGACTTTGCTGTGATGGCACACAAGATGATGATGAGAAAAATAATGCCCACACATAATGAGCAAAGTCATGTCTCATTCATCATCCTATTTCAAATATCGTGAATCCATTACACTGAGCAGCTTCTGATGTCTCTGTTGATCCAGCACCATCCTCTCCATCCAACCACTGCTCGCTTCAGCAGCCTCTCACTGGGAGGAGTTGCGGTGGCCTGGCTGAGCGGTCTCCCTCATTCCTCTATCACACGGCTACGCACAGTAAGCCTGACCATACTCGTCCATCATTCATCCTTGGGCTTGACAAGCATCTTAGCTAATGTGGGATTACCACCCAAAAATATATAGTGCAATATATTTTTGATTTTCATACATAGTCACATTTTATATGTTGTGCAATAGAGAAAGTAAATGCCTTAACCAGGCCTGCTTTACCTTTATACCTAAACCCTCTCAACCCTCTTTTCTCTTTTAGATTACAGTCGTCCACAGGCAGCTGTCACCCCACAGTCTTCCACAGACAATGACTTCAGCACCTCAGAGCTGGAGGATGACTCAATCTCTATGGACTATAAACTTCAGGACATGACAGATGTGCAGGTCATGGCCCGACTACAAGAAGAGAGTATGTCTATTTTATCCCACTAATCAGCTCAGATGTGTCAGCATAGGAACATATTGATCTTATTTAAGGTTAATAGCTCAACATAAATGTGCATGCATGCTAAATGGTGCCAAAGGTGTCCACATTTTTTCATTGACCAAACCTTTGTTGAAATTCAAGAAGTGAAAAAGATTTATATGATGCTGAAACAATATGGCTTAAACCATATTGCAGTTTGTTTCTTAAATCTGCAGAATTATCATATTTATTAGAATTTCACTACTGTGTATCTTCTGCGGAGAGCGCTAATCAAACTGGGATGAGATCAGGTTGAGCAAATTTTGCTGCAGGATCTGGAAGAACTTAACTCATGCAATACAGTGAAAAAGCATAGGCACTGAGGATGTAAAAATACGTCAAACTGTATTGAATTGTGTCGTATAATATTGTTGTATCATGATTAATGTCTTAGCTTGTGGCTAATGTGTTATAGTGAAAAAGCACAAAAAAGAATAATGTTGAATGTTCTAATAAACTGAAAATGGAAACATTACTGTAAGGCACGTTTTCATCTAATTAAGATGCCCTTTAACCAACATATTGAATCAAATTCTAATTTTATGATTCATTATACCACTAATAGGCACCTTGTGTGTCATCAACCTGATCTTGTACATAAATCAGACAATACCATAACTGTAAGTAAGTAGACACTGGAAAATCTATTTGGTAATATAGTCTGGTATTCCAGAATAGCCTGTGTAGTGACACCTTTGAGACCAAGAGTAACAAATTGTTAGGATATTATAATAGTACTGTATCACAGTTTACTTTGTGATTCCCACGTGTGTGTGCAGGTCTGCGTCAGGAGTACGCCACTACCTCGGCCACGGTTGCTCGGCGCAGCTCCAGCTTCTCTGTGCACTCAGGTTTGCATCGGCCGGGGAGACGCGCCATGGAGCTGGAGGAAGAAGAGGAGTATGATGATCTGCCGCCTCCTCAGCCTAGACTATTCCGTACAGGGTCCATGCAGCGCAGCCTGTCCCACTCATACAACCTCTCCAGTTCCAGAGACCCCCGTCGGAGCCCCTCAACCCCACAGTACCTCAGCAGCATGTCCTACCAGCAGCTAAACAACCCCAGCCCCAGCCCCAGCCCCAGCCCCATCACAACTGAAGCACAGAGTTACCGCACCAGCACAGGTCAGCAGACTCCACAGAATAACCCATTTGTTACTGAATAATTTTATTTTGTAACGTTTTGCTTATACAGTACCTACGTAGATGGAGGAGACTTCTGGCAATTATCACAGTAAATTACACAGTAAATTGTTTTAATTTAGTTAATTAACTAGATCCTTGGGTAACACTCAACATATTTAATATTACAACAATCGTAATTAATTTACCCGTAATCATTTTTTAATCATAAATACCACATGTGGTATTTTCAGACTTGTGTGCCAATTTTTCCAATTATGAGTGGTTGAATGGCAGTTCGTGGCAGCCCTCGGCATAAACAGCAAATGTTACTTTGTTCGTGCCAAAGCAGAAAGTAGAAAGCAGCACATTCTGTATCAGGCAGTAAGGCGATTTGGAATGACAGTATACTTGTAAAGAAGTATTTTATTCGTAATAAAGTTTATAAGAAAAAAAATACACGAATGTTGTCTGGATTTTTGGCACTTGGCTTTTAGCATCATCTGAAATGCTTCACAGGTTCTAAAAATTTCACAACCAACTATAACAGTAATGTCAAAGCATTTGTGAATTTGTGCCTTCAACATCTTGCTTGATGTTCCTTTGCACCTTCAGACAAACTGAGAAGAAGTATGCCAAACCTGATACGAGCTCCCAGCTTGCTGTCTGTGCCCAGTGTCCCAAGCGTTGCTGCTCCTGCCAGTCAAACAGCTTTCCCGCCGTTTTCATCTTCATCATCCTCAATGCGCAACAGCCAGAGTTTTGACTCTTCAAGTGGCCTTGCCAGGCTTCAGACTGCAAGTGAGGCCAACACTGTCACGGACAATTATTAGTTCTATTATGGACTTAAATTATATTTATAATTTAAATGATATCTCTCATATCTCACGACGATCTCTATTATGTAAGTTCCCTCTCCAGGTCAGCTGCAGCAGCGGGTACAGAGTATAGGCAACTTCTCCACAGCAATGCGACAACCTTTGAAGGCCACTGCCTACGTCAGTCCAACAATACAGGGTCCTACCACAATGCCTTCATCAATTAGCTTAAACTCTGTCTCCAGCAGTGGCATTCCTCTCCCCAGTAAACCCAGCACCTCGTCCTCTACAAGTCGCAGTGCTCTACCTCGACCAGCCTCTTTTATTGGGACCACTGGAACCGCACGCAGCAAAATTGCTCATCCAGTGCGCAGGTAACAACTGCTGCTCTGCAGTTCACAGCATTATACACAGTAGTTGTAATTGTAAATGGAACATGTAAACGAATGTTATGGATTATGTCTAAATCTATTGTTAATGGATTTGCTGTTGTGTTTGCTGTTCATAGGATAATGGTTACACTACTACATGTACACTTGTTTACATTACTAGTTACAATGTTATTTACACTGTTTATTAGTTTTCTAAAATATCTGTGTTAATCATTATCAGCTTACTGCCACCCCCAAAGAGCCTGGCTGCTTTGAGCGCCCTGCGAGATGCGAGCTGGAAGGACGGATGCTATTGATGCTGGACAACTGCTACAAACGTCTGACAGTGTGTTAAGCCCAGCTGGCTGGGTAAAACTATTGTTGACTGAAGCTGAAAAAACAAGGAGTGTTATGGTATTTGATGATTTAAGAAGGTTAGCAGTGTTAATTGCATTGATGCAATATAAAAACATTATCTGCAATATGCCCTTTGGCCAAACATTTTGATTAGACCATTATGCATACAGTTGTTTACATGCAAATTACTTCCCTCTAATTAAACACTGTTTGTTATTTCACCGTTTGTTACAGAAACCAAGCATCAAGTGAGATTATTAGATAAGTCAAATAAGGGTCATTTTTAGTGCCTAAGTGTTTTTAATGTCATAAGTAATTTGCTATCTCTGAGATTGCGCTTTTATTAATACATTTGTTACAGAAGAACAGATTAGTGCCAGTTAGGTTTCTTTTCACAAAGGACATCTCGGACTACTGAAACTTTCCTCTCTTAAAGTTTCGAAAGAAGCACTTTTTGATAAATACATTGGTGAAAAAAATGAAACAGTAACTAACAACAAAGATTTCATATTTCAGTAACTATCCATGTCAGTAGTGGATAGGTTGGTTTTTGACACCATTACACATACATTAATACAGTTCCTGTCATAATTATGTTTTTTTCCTAATTACTCTTTGATTATACAACATAAGTACAAATTCTACTGAATGCAAAGTGCGACATGCATAATTGTATGTTTACAAGACGCCCATGTGAAGGAGCATTGCTGATGAATTGCACATCTAAAACATTTTTTGTTAAAAACATGAAGGGAATGCAAATAAGTGTATTTTAACATTGAAATAAAGGCTTTTTGACTGACATCTTCCCTTGGAAAGCTTTTTCATCTGGAGTATATGTGTGAATATTACAAGTTGTACCTACAGATGGCACTATGACAAAGATTAGAGATATAGAACTGTAATGAAAGGTATATACATATCAGCAATTGTTCCAGTAATTTGCTGTTTTTTAAGATACTGTATTATAAAATTACAATATTACAATTGATTACTGTATGTAGATTTTCCAGTACCCCTGTATTACTTATGTACAGCTTAGTTGTGCTACAATTTACAACCACAGCTGCCTGAAGGCTCTTGGTTCCGCTATACAACATATATAAGCAAATACAAATCCAGAAAACTAGCTTATTGTAGCAAATGTTTGAACATTCATGCCTTGCATAGAGACTGATCATGGTGTTTTTCACTGCAATATTGTAGGTATAATAAGTATATATATATATATGTATAAAATGAACAACACATGGAAAAACATGAACAGCATAACACTGACTGGAAAAGTTGTGCCAGCTTAGTCCAGTGATACAGAGAATGGAACCCTGGTGAAAATCAAGTAACTTAATTAAGTTTATGAGGTAACTTATGAGGTTGATGGAAGATATGAAGAGAACCAAGAGAGACAATAGCTTCTAACCTCCAAAACAGAAAGTGTGCAAACAATCATCAGATGATTCACAGTGTCAAAGGTAGTTGTCCAGTCAAGTACAATGACAGCAACATTCCTTCAGTGTCTGCCAGGAGATAAGTTCAGTGCAATGCATATATTTATAACAAGATGGCCAACTGGCCAAGAATTTGTTCTCCTGAAGGATATTTTGGTGAAGGACGGACGGGATCAGATTAAGGGACATGGGTTAATGGTCAGGGTGTGTGATTAATGATCATTGGATTCACATGTTCTTCTACACTGAGTATCCTAAAATTAATCCTATGGATTTTTTTTGTCCATAAAGGAGCTTTGGCTGTTGGTAAACTTCTACTACAATTGGGTCACGAATTCATCTGCAGCAAGAGAGGATACAGGAATGAGAGAAAATACAAGAGAAGACAATCATTTGTATGGGTTATAAAGGAAAGGCTCATCTTGAAGTGAAAAAGATTTTGATGCACTTAGAGTAGTGGAGAGGGAACTAAATACTATTTTGCCATTAGGAAGGGGTAGACAGGTTTCAGCTAAAACTTCAAACTGAGGAGGAACAAGACTAGTTAGAACAAGATGACAGATACTTTCTGTTGCCTTTGAACATATAGGCTGAGGATTAAAGGCTGCCAACACTCCTGTAGCAGCATATATTCTGTTCTAGAACCTAAGACACTTACTGGCTCAGCAGTAGTTCCACTCAGTGTGCTGTAGGTGAGCCACGTGACACGTCTTAATGCCCCATTAAGCCCACTGGACTCAACTGGGTGAACTCAGCCTAAATGAAGATTTAATTTTTAACAGAGCAGATTTGTGTTGGAGAATCTCCATGGTGACTCCAAGCCAGAGCAAATACACTGTCTTCCATGGGCAGTGACAAAAAGTATGCTTGTTTGTTACATTTAAAATATTAGTTTCTGGAATAGAGATCTGTTGATTGGTGAATGTATTTTGAGAGGCATTAGACCAATCTTTGGTTGTTACGCGAGGTTCAGTGAGGACAAAATGCCAAGTAAAGCTCAAGAGGTAAGTCATGGTGTTTCTGTAAAAGTGTGAGGACAAAGTTATTATTTAAGAGAGATTTTTTTTTTTATCAGTAAACACTTTTATGTCTTTCAGGATGCTGTGATCAATATGAAGTCTGTACAAGATATCTCTAAGCAGCTGGGCTTTGAGTGGACAGTTCTTGCATATGAGTTGGGCTTCACCAGAACTGAAGTCAGGCAGTTTCATGCCACATCTAAAGAGAAGAGGGTTCAGGCAAAGAGTATGCTGGAATCCTGGTAAAAATGAAAGAATGAATGAATATATACCAGTCTATTTCGGGAATATCCGTATTCTTATATAGTTATAAGTAATATAACCAATAAAATTTTCTGTTGTTTCCCATTAATCTTTAAGTGGAGTCTTTCTTATCACACAGGTACGAGCGGTCTTGGGACAAGCCCAATAAGACTAAACTGCTTCAGGATGCTCTGGAGCGAGCAGGCCGTCGGGACCTGGCTGAGAGGCTGCGCTGTCTGCACTGGGGTCACCAGAAGCTCAGCCGCAGAGTGGAGCTACCCTCTGCCTTTCCTTTTCTCATTACAGTCCACAAGACCATAGACAACAAGGACGCCTTGCGTAGAATCAATGAACTTAATCGCAGTTACACTTAGTATCACTGACTGGCATGCAGGTCCTTTCTCTTTGCTTTGGGAACATGTGAGGTGAATTTGCACCTAAATTCAATTTATTAGTTTTCATGTCTTTTAATTGCAACATTATTCCATGACAGAACATTTGTGTGTGTGTGCGTCTTTCCATGCTTTCGGTTGTGTTGCTGTCTTCTACTGTCATGTAGATGAGACCTCCAACACGAGTCTATAGTATTTAGGCCACGAGAAGGAGAATAACTGTTTTATTGACCCCAATCTCCTACAATCTGTTGAGTCTCTCAAAAATGTATGCCAAAATAAAGCTCAAACGGTCACATGTTTTATTATACATTTTATATATGTGTGTGTGTGTATATATATATATATATATATATATATATATATATATATAAACATAAT
>JBBJLS010000002.1:13227585-13255531 GCA_037577275.1 Bryconaethiops microstoma
ATAATCTAGAGGGCTTTGCCTTTCTTATAAGCCATTTCTGATTCCAACTGATTAACTACAAGTCAAGTTATTATTTGCTGTTCCTATTGTTTTGCTGTATTTAAAACACATGGAGCAATTTATTATATTCGGCTTAATGAAACATGTAGAGCAGTTATTATTTTGCTGTACTGAAACATGTGGAGTGGTATATTCTTTTTCTGCACTGAAAAATGCTGAGTAGTTTATTATATTCAGCCTAATGAAACATGTAGAGAAGTCTATTTGTTTTCTGTACTGAAAAATACAAAGCAGTCAGTTATTTTCCTATACTGAAACATGCAGGGCAGTTTAATTACATTTGGCTTAATGAAACACGTACAGCAGTTTGTTATTTTCCTGTACTGAAACACATTGGGCAGTCTATTATATTTGACATAATGAAGCATGTAGAGCAGTCTATTAGTTTTCTGTACTGAAACATATAGAGCAGCTTAATATTTTGCTGTACTGTCAGTTATTTTGCTGTATTGAACCATGTCGAGGAGTTTTATTATATTCGGCTTAATGAAAGACATAGAACAGTTTATTATTTTGCTGCACTGAAACATAGAGCAGTCTATTGTTTTCCAGTACTGAAAAATGTAGAGCAGTTAATTATATTTGGCGTAATGAAGCATGTAGAGCAGTCTATTATTTTTCTATACAGCAGTCTAATATTATGATGTACTTAAACATGTAGAGCAATGTATTATATTCAGTTTAATAAAACAAGCAGTTTTACTATTTGGCTCTACTAAAGCGTATAGGGCCGTTCATTATTTTTCTGTACTGAAATATGTAGAGCAGTCTATTATTTTGTTGTACTGAAAAATATTAGGCAGTCTCATATTTTTGGCCAATTGGAACAGTAGATTAATGCTTGGCTTATTTCACAGAGTAGTTTCGTTATATGTGGTCTATTGAAAAATACAGAACAGAAACATGTCCATATCATCTTTGCATACTGAGAAATAGAACGAACCTTTTTTGGCCTTTCAGTCTACTACTCACTACTGAAACACAGGGCAGTCTAAAACACATTATGCTGATGTACTGAAACATGTCGAGTGGTCTGTTATCTGTGTGTTGCGTGTCTGTGGAACACCAGGGGTCTGGAGGTCATGGTTCAATGAGGTAAGCTGTAATTTGATTCTGCTGAATCTAAGAAATGAACACACAAATCTTACTACGGCAAATATTTGTTAACTGATGAACTGCCTTTCTAAGCAACTTTGCTCGGGCAAACATTACCCAAAGAATTCAATATCACTCCAATCCAAGGAGAAACCGGTTTGATCCATCACTGAAAAAACAAGCTGAACTGGATGGAATCTGTTTCGCTCTTCTCGGTACGCTTAGAACACGTCCACCTAAAGGATGACTCGCAGGCCAAGGCTGGCCATGAGGACATTTAATTTGACTCACCAGGTTACCCTAATCCCGCCCCTCACCCTCTGAAGGAGCTCTTTTATACTAAATACAACTTATTAAATCCTTATTTTTGTGCATTTGGGGTACGTTAGTAATACAATATAGTTCAGTGTTATAAAACCCAGTTTTTAAACTATTTCTATGCCCTTGGCCCAACATTAATGTCACTTTTTTCATATTTCTGCTATACTGCCCACCACCTCAACCGATGGGAGCATTTTTATAGTATATACAACTTCAATTCTTATTTGTGTGCTTTTGAGGTATTTTAGAAATACAACATAGGGCTATGTTATATAATTTTTTTTTTTTTAAATCAGCAGCTCGCATTTTTGGATAAAAATGTATTCTACATTTCTGTCTTACTGCCCACCCCCTTGTACGATGCACACCTGACAGGCGCACAAGATCTACAAACTGTGAACCTCCATCTGCTACAACACTCTTTTGCTTTATGGTCAAGTCAGCTGGAACATGTAAGCGCAAGTGCAAGTTAGAACAATGCGAACATGAACCTTTCGAGCACAGCTAGGCCTCTGGCACACAATTAGAAGGCTGAGAAGCTCAGGCTGATGCTTGCTGAGCTGGTTTCCAGCAGAGTGCATTCCAAAGCTCCACTGCTGAGGCATGCCTTTTGCTATCATGCAGAATTTAAGCCTCCACAGTCTCTCCACAAGGTCCAAGTTAGACGGTGGACTTTCAATTGACTTTTCAGGAAAACAGCGATAACGAGGGACATGCTAAAGCAATACATGCTAAGAAAAAGCCCATTCTGAGCATTTTCTTTGGATAATGATAATCAGAAAGAGTTACAGTCTGGGGCACTGGTTTTTAACCTGAGGGCCTCAACAACACCCCCAATGGGCTTTAGTGATACTGCTGACTTATATACTGTTATAATATAGAGACATTTAACCAAATATAATACAAAAAATATATAAATCATTTTAAATACATGGTATTATTGAGATAATTTACAAATAATTTCACATACTTAGGTCATTCCTTTTTGACCCATCAGGCAGGACTGCCTCTAGCTCAATTGTATTCAGGGCACATGAATGTAAGAAGGTGCAATATGGAATTCATCTATCACGAAAAAAAAAAAAAAAAATTATATATTTAAAAAAAAATATTCTGGATTTGATAAGCTAATATTTTTCTTCACAACTGTCCACTTGTAAAACAGTTAGGTTTATTCTGGTGGGCCACGAAAGCTTTTGTAGTTCATTGTTTGGGCTGTGAACTGCAAAAAGTCCTGACCTAGGGGCTTCAAAAGGCACCAATCAAGCTACCAAACACACTTTCTGTAAAGGACAACACTGTTTAAGGAGCAAACAAATGAAACAGCTTGATAAACTGACAGATAAGGACTTCACTTCTGACTGGTCATTTCTTTGAAAGTAGCCATTGCAAAACACTCTAAATCTCCAAGAAAAGACAGAAACACACCCTTCTGGCCAATAATTCACTGAAAATGATCATCACAGCCATCTGTGTCAGAGGCCAAAGGTCAGCTGAGGCCAAATGAACAGTGATCGGGGGACAAAGCGCCCTCTGAGGTATTCTGGGCTTCAGGTCATTTCAGTACACTCAAAAAACATATACATATACAGTACTGTGCGGAGGTTTTGAGCCACCTCTCATTTCTTTTTGTTTTGCTTTGAATCACCTTGTTGGTGCAAAAATATTATTTTATGTATCTCAGACTTTTATCTTCGGTATACTGAGTAGTTTAAACGAAAGAAATGGGAACAAATGTTTTACCGCAACAGGCTGAAAAGTGCCTAAAGATACAAGGTCTCAACCACTCAGCATTCAGCACCACCAGTATACTGATCACCGCCTGATCATTTGGAACCACATCGCCTGTTTCAACACCGGTTCAGGCCTTAAGTTACATGGCTTTGTTTGCTTGAATGATACATACACGTGTCATTGTGTGGCTTAACAAACGGGGTCTGGATTCGAAACCCCAACCCTGCAGGTGTGAGGCAACAGTGCCACCCACTGTGCCACTGTGGGGCCCCTGGACTGAAATTGGAAGTCTTTAAAAGTCCTTCAGGAAGCCTGGAGAACTGTTAAAAAAAAAACACACTGAAAATACTAGAAAGTCTGGCCCTTTGAAAGGAAAACTTCAAGAGTTGGGTACTACACATCCAAAAGCATCCCTTCTAATGAGTGAGCTGCACACACGCATGTAAATGCGTGCTTGTAAAATCTCCCTAAAAATGCACTGCTAACAGCATGAGACGTTCTTAAACAGCAGGACATAAGCCCAGAAGGTCATCAAGGCCAAAGCCAAACATCAGTTTAAGAGGTGATCTCTGGATTGATGGAGCGCCAACACCTTAGGATCCAGACGAATCGTCCAACATCAGTACCCGCCCTCGCTAAAGCTCTTGCAGCTGAATGCAATCCTCACTGCAACGTTTCAATATCTTCCCAGAAGAGAAGAGGCTGTTATTGCAGCAAACAGGACACAATCCCCTAATAATAGCCCTGAATGAGCAGGATGCTGGATGAGAAGGTGTCTACAAACTTTTGGATATATAGAGTTCAGGCCTGTATGGAATATTATTACTGAGAAGCCTTATACATTTTAAAATAGAATTTAAGCAACACTGTAATAACAACGCAACTGAGCATTTTGAAATAAAGGATGATTCACTGATGCTTATCACTGTTTGCACACACACTACACCTACAGGGGCTTTGTGATACACAACGAACGCAACTTAAAGGCAGCTTATTTTTGGACCTATCGATTTTATTGCTATTTGTTCAGGAATATTGCATAGCCAGACTTTGTAGTATTACATTTTCCCGACCATTCAGGTTGCAGGTGAACAGAAATGGCTTGTAATTAGCTCCACTGCATTAGCAACATGTACTTTGTATTCTCAAAATGTAACGATTTCTACTTTTTTATGCAGAAAGCAATGCACATTTTATCTTGTTACGCTTTATTTATTAATAATCAGTTAATTTTTCAGGTTTAATTTCATTGTTACTATAACACCACCCTTCCTGCTTTATGATTGGTCTCACCTATCTGGTTAGCAACTGAAACGTCCTATTTATTCCAAAAATAAAAACGACATTGTGTCATTTTTATTTTTGACCAAAAATAAATGTTGGATGTACAGTACAGTGCAAAAGTGTTGGGCACCTGTCTCTTTAAAAACTGTTCAGATGAGTGTTTTTTCACATTACTATATCTGAATATACTTAATAAAACAAAAAGAATAAATCTAAGTAACATTCTAGAGTAAATAGTGATTTTATGTTCAGATTTTCTATCAGAAACCTGGTTTGACTCAATCAGTCCTTCATTAAATTTAATCAGGAGCTGGTGATGGAGTTGCACAAATCCAAAGAAGAGGAATCTGGAACCGAACCTGGGTTCTCCTCACCAGCTCACAAAATATCATCTACTTTTTTACAAACAAAATAAATCTTGATACTTAGTACCGCTTTCTTTTTTGTTTGCACTAATTCTAAAGTTCGCTAGCAGAAAGTCACGCTGACAAAAATGGCATTAAACAATCTGCACAGGTGCCTAAGACTTCAGCACAGTACTGTACAAAGAAGTGCCATCCCAGTCTTACAGGTCAGCACTTAAGTAGCTTCTGATCTGCTACTGTTCGGCTTCTACTGAAGTTGCTTGGTCAGGACGTTAAAACCACTATGTTTTGAGAAAAATGCAGATATTTGTGGACGTGGCCTTAGAAATCTGATCAAGGCAATTGCTGAAATGCCTGATAAAGTTTCAACCTGCTGAACAATTCGAGGTGAGATGTTTGTGCAAGGCCAGTTCTCCAGCTTCAGCGGGTCAGTAGGTAAAGCTCTCAGGCCTGGGAGTGAAGGACACTCCCACAGATTTAATCCCTGCTTCATGGGGTTCTGCACAAGCAATTCAGTCTCCAGTGGGATGTCCTCAGTGATTGACAGGTAAGAATGCCAGATAAAAAAAAAGCTGTAAAGGTAAAACTAGAGGTGTCTTTATACTCGTAGCTGTTTTCTTGGTCCAGACCTAGGCAGAATATAATACTGATGCAATCACAACACGGTTCTTCTTAAGTTGAGTTTTCATTTTATTATTATTGTTTTTATTGCCAGAAATTCTATCCAAGTCTGTGTTTAATTTAGGCAAAAATCCTATGCTAAAACATTCATTAATACTCGGCGTATTGCGCGTGCATTCATATTTTTGCCGAGTATTGATCATTTTTGCCAAGTATTGATCATTTAAAAATTCGATTTTTGTGGTCAAGTGGCCTCCACAATGTATGAGGAGAGAGCTGTGGGGCGAGTCACCTCGACAGTGTATGAGGGAGAGAGGGTCTGGGAGTGAGCATTGTGACTAAGACTATGGCAGCCGGAAAACGACAAAATGTGGAGAAACCAATCAGTCCTGCTGAGCTAAAGACACAGTGGGCTCCTAAACAGTCTTTAAGATACTGCTAATTAAAAAAAAGATTTGTGTCACTGTTTATTGTGGTTTGATTAAAAATCATCAGCCCATGAATGCAACTACAAGCGCATTTCCCCATCTGTTTTCGGGCGAGAGCGGTTCACGCCGCCCATTTTCAGGCGTCCTTAACCACCCTCCTCTACAGCTAAAACGCAGCATGCTGAGATTCAGAAGAGGCGCCGTTTCCATACCCCATGGTAAGCAGATTTTTTTAAAAAACAAACAAAAAAACTTTTTTTTTTGTCATAAAACCAATATGTGGGTGTCTCCAAACACTGTTTTTAGCACCTCTACAATCACACTTCACATTTTCTCACAGATATGCAATCTAGTTACATTTTAGTCCTGGTTCGCTCAGCATTCACAGTATTTATCACAGATTTAAACACAACTCATACAGACAGAAGTCTCAACTGGGTGGGTAAGATTTTATCATTTAGCTACAATGACCAGGTTAACGTCCAAAGAACTTTCTAGACCACGCCGTCCTCTGTTCTATTCGCGCTCAGTGGTTTTATTTCTGTCTCGTTTTATATCTTCTAGAGTTATAGTCATGAGAGACCATGCGTTACTGTGGTTTGCATGATGCAAACCCCTGTAACACACAACTTTTTACAAAACAGAAAAAAGCCTGCGTATTGTTCCAAGAGCACCCACGTATAGTGAAAAACCATGTTGTTGTGATGTGGTTTAAAAAAATTAAAAAAAAAGGTCTAAAAATGCCTATTTTTTATAGCGTAAACCCTAAATGCCCCCATATATGCTCCCAAAACACTTTATTTTAAACTTAATACATTACCCTGAAAGAAAATGTAAAGATAAACCAGTATTTGTACTGTACAGTTTACACCGAACTCCCGCAGTGCTAGAAAGTAAATAGCGATATTACCCCTGTATAGACTATACTGTAATTCATGCATGCGCGTTTTCTTTGGTATAAGCAGTAATAATTTAATTTACTTTTAATTTAATTTACAGTAATAAAAATACAGTGCTTTAAGAAGAGCAAAACGAAAAACACGAGAACACTCGAGATGCTCCAATTCTGGTCTGCGGCTGCCACACATGCGTCACAGGGCAGCAGCCAATCAGCAGCCAGGATAAATAAATAGCGTTCTCGGACTTTCAAACCTCCCGCCTTTGAGTACAGCAGCATTTCACCATCCCAAGACTCGCTTTCTTTGTGTTCTCTGAACAGTACCAAAACATTTATAGTTATTTTTTATATGGAAAATGTAGCTGAATTTGTCAATATTTATGCTGCAAAATTTGTTATATAAGCACCAGGTCTACGAAGCCAAAATGTACATCACCAGTAAATTGAGTCTAATTCAGATAAAGACCAGCTTTGATGTTCTTCCAACTAATGTTCCTCACTCTTGCTCCTGGAGTCTCTCAAAGCAGAATTTCTCGCTCTGCTGTAAAACTTTAAGCTTAGTTCAGGCTTTATCACCATGGTAACATACACTGCACACCCGGCCCTCTCCCTCTCCAGGGCAGATGAATTTCAGGATTTTAGATCTTAACCAGCTCTTGGACCAAACAGAGACGGCCTTCTGATGGAGATGGACCCCTCAGGTGCTTCTCAGGTCACTTTTTGTTCTTCATGATTTGTGTTGCTCTATACTATCTACATGATTACAGTTCTTCGAAAGCTGAGACTTCAACAGGAACCCTGTTTAAGTTGAATGTGCCTGTTAGGACAGACCCCTAGTGTTTTCCTACTTCAACACTCCTGACTCCAAGAATCAGCAAACTGAGGGTTTTACTGAAATGGATGTGAATAAACTGGGTGTGTTCAAGCCTTAATTGTAAACTGGTAAACATTTCTTAAGCAAAGCATGTTTATTACCCCTCCAAGCTAATAAACACTTATCACAAGCTTGACAGAGGCGCATGTTAGATTATGGGCAGGCAAATAAGGCTAAATAAATCAGCAAGAACTGTTTTATGGCTATAATGATAAGAACTAGTCTTGGTCTCCTTTATGGCCTTACTCAAAACAGAACACAACCATTTGTTTTTCAAACTCGCCAGCCCAGTTTTCACTGCCCTGATGGAGAGATCTGGTCTAAACTCTCCACATTTCATGTTTAGGTTGATTTGTTCCTCTTTTTGTTTTTACTATTCAACTGTGTGACTTACAGACAATAAACACTTCACATTTGATGTCGAACCACCTACAATAGAGCTGCTTTGATCGTCAAGACCCCCGAAAAAATTCGACAAGGCCCATGGCAACATCACCTGACAGCTCTGAGGCCGAGAGCGATAGGAAGTTCCTACTTTACAGCAATAAATAAGTAATTAATAGAAATATACACTTGCTGATGCTTCTGTGTTCATTTATACTATGTTTGCTCTGGAAGGCCCCTTTGTTTCAAAGCTCTCAAGGGTGGGAAGTATGTTGATTAGCATTTGTGACTGCAAAGCTGCCTCAAAAGCTTGTTTTAAACAAGTTATTTTGGTGAGGTGGCATAACTTGCATAACTCCAGATGAAAGAAAAATGTGACTAAGACCCGAAGCAGTCGAGAAAACTGATGAGACACGTCATGAAATCACAGCCTAGAATCTTCTATTTGATCTGTAATGCTCCACAACACAAGAATTACATCCACTGAACTGCTATCAGAATTTCCTTCTGGCACGTTTCTATAGGTATACAGGAACCGTGCTGTACCTAAACTGTACAGCGACGGCACAGAAGTTGTAGCACACTTTGATTTTCCAGTGCATCTCAGCCCAGTAACCGTGTTTCTGACACGCAATTCTAACCCCACAGATCATGGTTGGTCGTTCCAAAACCACGTCCATGGAGTGGAACCAGCAGAATGTTTTTCCTGTTAGAGCTGCTTTTGTTATTATTAAGGTGAATCAGGTTTGAGTTTTGAATTTTTTCTCGCCATTGTTTAACCAGGCGACGAAAACCTGACCCAGCTAACTTGTTAGCGATGGTCTGGTACACCTTTGTGTTTCTCACAGCATTAAAGATACATTTGTTTAAATACAAACTCCCACTTAAATGTATCTTTAGCCCAAACGGACAGTAGTACTTGTACTTCGTAGACTTCCCAGCCCCAGCACGGGTATGGCTCTGGCATGTGTCACTATATTTGTAAAGGAAAAAATATTTGTGCCAGTGGAATAGCGCCATATGTTGCTACCGATCTAGCCCATTGTGACCCACATGAAGGTCAGAGTCTGCTTTTGAGCCCCCTTTAATGTTTCTTAAAAGTCCCATATCCTGGAAAACCAAGTTTTCCTCCCCTCTCCTAATGTAAAATCATTCACTGCCCATTTAAGAACACTTAAATGGGCAGTAGGATACTTGCCTCTGGACCAAGAGGTCATGGGTTCGAATCCTACCTCCAGCACACCACTGGGATCCTGAGCAAGACCCTTAACCCCAAGTTGCTCCAGGGAGACTGCCCCCTGTAGTTAGGGAATGGAAGTTGCTTTGGATAAAAGCGTCTGCTAAATGTCGTAAATGTAAATGTAAACACAACACCCTCAGAACAGCCTCCAACATATTGCTCTACCCACTCATGCTGAAGTTATAAGGCACAGAAATCAGCCACAGAACAGGGCAGCCAATCAGAATGATCTAAATTACACATATCTGTCTTAAAGGCACAGAAACAAAAACAGCCAGTGAAACTACACTATATGGACACAAGTACTGGGACACACCTGTTTTTCAGGGTTTGGGCTAGACCCCTTACTTCCAGTTAAGGGCAATCTTAATGCTTCAGCAGACCAAGACATTTTGGACAACGCCACGCTACCAACTTTGTGGACACAGTTTGGGGAAGAACGTTTCCTATTCCGGCATGACTGTGTCCAAGTGCACAAAGCAAGCTCCATAAAGACATGGCTGGATGAGATCGGTGTGGCCCGCACAGAACCCTGATCTCAACCCAATCCAACACCTTTGGCATGAACTGCGAGTCAGGCCTTCTCATCCAACACCAGTGCCTGACCTCATACATGCTCTTCAGAATGAATTGCCCACAGAAACTCCAAAATCTTGTGGAAATTCTTTTAAGAAGAATGGAAGCTGTTATAGCTGCAAAGGGTGGACCAACTTCATGTTCAAGACTATGTATTTGAATGCAATGTCAAAGTCCCTATAAGTGTAATGGTGTCCCAATACTTTTGTCCATATAGTGAATATGGAATACCTGCCTATTACACTAACCAGGACTTTAATGACGTTGCATTCAAATACATAGACTTTAATATGGAGTTGGTGTAATGGTTAGGCATACCATTTACACTACGTGTACAAAAGTATTTTGTCCATATCGTGTATATGGGATGAAAGACGATCAGAAATGGTCATGTAAATATTAATTCATGGATATAATAATAATTTGGGGAGGTGCTACACAAAAAAATAAGAGGAATGTAAGATGTGGGGATTTGTAGCCTGTTTTGGGAACAGTTACGGTGTCCGGTGTAAAAATGTACTGTAAAAGATGTTAAGAAGACTGCGCTGAGTGAAAAGAGCGTGTGAGGGTACAGACAGTAAGCATATTGGCTCGGAAAGGCTCCGTGACCTCTACAGAGCCTCCTGTTCGGGCAGGAACGAGGGAGCAGAGGAGAGGAGGCCACAGCTCACCATTTCGATGATCTTGGTCTTCTTGCCCGCTCTCTTCTTCTTGCTGAAAATGTACTGAGCCAGGACCACCCCGCCGAACAGAACACACACACTGGCGCTGGCCACCGCCCCGACCTTCACCACGGCGGTCTTATCCATCACAGGAACCGATATCCCTGTCCAGGACCAGCCACACACACACACACAAACACTCACGGACCCCTCTTCCTGTGTTCACATGGTACCGCCCACGATACGAAAGCGATCTGGCAGTGTGTGTCTTGTGATTTTGCCCACCCGTATTCATACAACCCCCATAATTATAATATGTACACTATATGAACAAAAGTATTGGGACACCTGACCATTACACCAACAGGGACGTTAATGAAATTGCATTCAAATACATAGACTTTAATACGGAGTTGCCCCCCCCCTGTAGAGAATTCATGAGGCCAGGCACTAATGTTGGACAAGAACGCCTGGCTCACAATCTCCGTTCCAGTTCATTCCAAAGGTGGTTGAGGTTAGGGATCTGTGCAGCCCAGTCAAGTTCAAGTCCGAATTCATCCAGCCATGTCTTTATGAACCCTGCATAGGTTTGTGCATAGGTTTACAGTCGTGCTGGAATCGAAAGTGTTCTTCCCCAAACTGTGTGCACAACGTTGGAAGCATGGTGGTGTCCAACATGTCTTGGTATGCTTGATTTAATACACCTGTGGCAATAACTGAAACACCTGAATTCATTAATTAAAAGGTGTGTCCCGATACTTTTATCCATATAGTATAGTTTGTGTTTGTACATATATTAGGGGTTACACGGTAATGAGTCCTGGCTTGTTTGTCCTATAGTAAATTTACAATTAATTTTTAGAATAGATGTATACAATCTATAATACAGAAGTGCGACAACAAAGTACCAGCCAATGTTATGTTGACTTTCCGTAAAACGGGCGGGGAGAAAAAAAAAAATACACCCTCGATTTGGGGTGAGTCTCATATAGCTGACATGCCCCCTATTTAGTGCATTCAAAAGTCTTAAAATAAAAGCCTTAACGCGAAAACACGGTAACTAATAGATTTCCTGCGAGCAATGAGAGATTCAATCACGCGTGATTATACTTCCGCTGTACATAATTTTAAAGATCTAGGTAAAAAAGCCAATTTTCAAACAGCATCTAGTGCACTAGATAGGGAGCAAGGGAGGCATTTCAGTTGTGTCCTTGGACTGCAAACGTTAACACAAAATGCTATGCCTCGTCTCTGTTTTTGATATGCAAAATTGCAAGTGTTAATGGTTTCACAAATCCAGAAAATCATGTAAAATAAATGTATACAACCGATAGTCTTCAGTATGCTATTTGAACCCTTGTTTTCAACGCTAATTTCACAATACCGTACCCGATGTTAAACATGGTATGGCCCATTTCCATGGAAACGTGTCCTTCCACGTAGCAACTCAGCAAAAAAGACTCATATGTAAACAAAAACACCACAAATCAGCTCTTATCCCAAATAAAGTCCATTTTAATGACAACAATTCGTAACCAGAGAAAATACTGACCATTACAGACAAGTTTAACGAACGATGTAAAATGACCAGTGATTTCGCCCCATGTAAATAGTTAAGCAAACAGAAGGTGATCAGTGTATAAAATGTGCTGACACTGAGATATTTAGAAAGGATATTTTATCTGACGTTCAAGAACCACAAAACTTTCCATTCAAACATAAAAACCCAATTAAGAAATAAAATGAAACAGGTTAAAGAAACCTCTAGAGTACACAACAAACCCCTACTCTTCTATTAACAAACTTACCGTTTCTCGGGAAATGCTTAAAACCACCGAGATTAAGACCACCAAACAGATCCAGACGTTAAGAGCAGAAGAGAGCTTCAATGTCCTCAAAATATCCAAAAAAACTGCAACCTTACAGAGTCCACTAGCACCTATAGAAATACGCAGTAACGGCTTTTTTCATAATAAAAGTCCTCTTTTTTTACCACTCATTTTTTCCGACTTTGAAAAAGATGCCTAAATGTATTTAGGGAAATGTTTACGCGCGAATAAAACAAACAAACATACGAACAAATAATTAAATAAATAAATTAAAACATAATTGTAAATTGAGTATTGATTTTAAAGTAAACACACGAGCACGGCACACAGTGTGAACAGTGTGAAATCATTTCCCTTTATTTAATTCATTCACCAAGTGAAGCAGCGGGGAGCCACCAACAGGGGGCGCCCGGGGAACCGTGTGTGGGGACGGAACCTTTCGCAGGGGTACCTCAGTGGTACCACATGCAGTGCTGGGATTCAAACCCACAACCTTCTGATCACAGGGGCTGCTCCCCAACCAACAGGACACCAGCTGGCCCAAGCCATTTATGACTGGAAAAAATAATAATACAACTTACTAGTTTGTCATTTTATGTATGCTTCAGATTATACATAATACATGATGTCACAAAAGTAATTGTCTTTTTCTCCGATCTACACCTTTTTTCCCTTCAAAAATGGAACTGACATTCCCTGAATATTAATTAATAGATAAACCTGTTTTTGATCTGGAGAAAATACTAGTTTTTGGTAGGACTAGAGATGAGAAAGATTTTTCATCTTTTTCCATCATTATAACATAGCAAATTGAATGACCAGTGTGTTGGTGGATATTGGGCTTATCACAGCAGTTGTAGGCTGAAAAGGTAGATGTAAGCAAATATGTTGGTATTTATGACATCACAAAAACAGTGCATTCAAAACGGGCTGTTTCAGTGGTTTTCACTGTTTGTTCCGTAAACTGAAAGGTACATTTTGAAGCTCTAACTGTTTTAACATACAGCATTAAACTGCATTAAATAGGTGGTTTTCCATGAAATGGGGCCACTGAAGGGAACATCCAGGCAATATGGGCTACCTGGGGTGAACTGAGATCACAAATACATACAAGTTAAGTTATCCCGTACAAGTTAGCCAGTCTAACTCTTTTAAATTAAGGCATAAGTCTGTGATTATAATAATAATAATAATAATAATAATAAAAATAATTCTTTTATTTTAAAGTCACTCATGAAACAACTGGTTGCAGCAAAATGAGGAGGACTCTATCAGATTGTTCTCCAGGCTTCCATCAAACCTGCAAGATGAATAAGAGCAGAGTAAGTGTGCGAGAGTCATCATTTCCAAGTGAACACTTTAAAACTACAATTACTTTTACTGCTGTTATCCTGAAACCTTGTTAAACCATTTTCCCATTTTTATTAACTGTAAAAAACTGAAACATCAGGTGCTTCTTACACCACAATTTATTACAAATAGAAATGGTTCAAAATTAACATAAGTATACAAATTAAAGGGTCCATGTCCAATTTTCTCACTTTATTGCTTTATTTCTATGTGTTATTGTCTTTGTCTGAGTGTCTGTGCAGTCATAACATATGCAATTTCCTCTGGGATCAATACAATTCTCTGATTCTGATTCTCATGCCTTTAAATAAACATGCTGTTGTTGTTGGCTGCCCTGGGTTGTGCCTCATGTAAAAAGTAGTTCGAAACACTTTTTCTAACTTCAGCCTGAATGGGCGGAGCTAAACTGCTGCAGGCTCAATAAGTGGATATATGCAAATGTGTTGGTATTTATGACATCACAAAAACAGTGAATTCCAAGTGGGCTGTTTTGGCGGGTTAATTTTTATAAATGGACCATATGCACTGAAAACTGCAAGGTATACTTTGAAGATTCAACTATTTTTAAATGAAGCATTAAACTTTATTAAAAAGTTGGTTTTTCATGATATGGGATCTTTAAGGATGTTCTTGTTTTTTTTCTAAAAGGCTATAATAATAATAATAATAATAATAATAATAATAATAATAATAATAATAATAATAATGCAATTATTGATGAACACAGTCCTTTCTAAATCTTTTGTTAATCCTATGGTAACATTTGTACTCACATTGTCTGCGTTTCCAAGATTTCTGTATCTTCATAAACCAGCTCTTCTACAACATCCACCTCCACACCCACTACCAGCGTGTTCCTCACTAAACAGAGCAAAACATAGTCAAATACTTACAGAAACATCATTCACGGTCAATACACGGTACTTTGCAAAAGCCTTTACCCTTCATTTTTTCATATTTTGCTTCCAATGTGTCAGATCAGTATACTGGTGGTGCTGAACGCTGAGTGGTTGGAACTCCTTTATCTAGGCTCCTTTTATCTTTAGGCACTTTGCAGCCTGTCTCAGGCAAACATTTGTTCCCATTTCTTTAATTGAATCGATTGGCGTTAAAGATAAGACAGTTTGAGTGGCAGAAAATAGTATTTTTGAACCAACAAGGTAATTGAAAGCAAAATATAAAGAAATGGGAGAGAAAGACTTTTGCACAGTACTGTATCTCAGAGAGAAATCTTACACACCGTTGAAACACGGCGGAGACAAACTCATGCATAGGCATGTTGCCTCATCTCCCCAGCCTGAATGAACTGTCCTGCATGGGCATGAACAGTCTGCAGCCACTTCTGATACCTCATTCGTTCCTTGATCTGGTGGAAGGTGAGACCTTCCAACGTTTTTACTGAATTCATCAGTTTGGGGGGATGGTTCCAGCCAGACTTCATGGTCATCCAGCTCCTCTCCACTCTGGGCCTCTTCCAGTCCAGCAGCAGCCAAGCAGGAATCCGTCTCGATCTCAACATACTCGTGGGTGAGGTCATTATTAGCTGAAGGACAAGGAAAATGAAAAGCGGGATATGACTGACGTTAACTTGTTCACACTTTAATAAGAGACCCAACATTTTGTTTTTCAAGCACACAGCCAGTAACATTGTGAAGAACTGTACCCACCCATTATACAGACTCTTCTACCATCTGGTGAAAAGTATTGAAGCATCCGCTCCAGCTCTGCAGGATTGTGTAACAGTTTCATACACCATCAGAGCCGCCACCACCCTCCCTCTTCGGAGGACAACTTTATTTTTAATTTATGATTTCATTTTACGAACATAGTCATTAAAGCCACTCTGAGTTTACCCCTCCCACCACAGTGAAGAAGAAAAAGAGAGTGAAAAGAAGAAGAGAAAGAAATAGTAAAAAAAAAAAAACAGAAACAAGACACACAGCTCTTCTAGTCGACTTTAAAGAAAAAAAGAATCCAAAAAAACAACTCAGAAACAAATTTTACACAACAAATCAAAATAACAAATTTCTTTTATTTTCTAGGCCCTTGTATGTGTGTCTAAGTGTAAGCCTGTTTGTCACCGCAAGTGGAGGGTAGTTAACACCGCTGGGGGTGCAGGAGCACCACACCCCCGCGAGGGCACGAGACACAAGGACCCAGGCCCACATGTCCCAGACACGGCCACACACCCAACCCCAAAAGGGAGAAATGAGAAACGTTTATTTAAAATGTAAAAGCCTGGTCGGGATGGAGGGATACATGCAGGGTGTGGTGAAGCAAAATAGTCCCCACATATTTTTTTCTTTCAGATACGATAATGTTTTGATACCATCTACTTTCCATATAAACATTCAGAAGACACATTTAAATTTACTGAGTGGTTGACAGTAAATAAAATGCCTATATTTGTGTTGGAGGTGTCTGGTTCCATTCACCACCACTATAAAGAAATCAGAGCCGGTCGGTTTCTCTACCGTGAACCATTTCAGATCGAACCCACTTTAAATGACATTGTTTACACCTCGGTGTATGAATTATAGTGAAATATTGAATAATCAGCAGAAATGCCTATTATTTTTTTAGATGGTAGTTTTTATATGGCAGTTTATATGGGAGCACTGTGTACTGAATACAGGTATATTTTGCTTTAACATGCAATCAGACATGACGTGAATTGGCATTTATTTTAATACTGTATTTAAAAAAACATGTAATATTACTAAAACAGAGTGAAAGCAATGTGTCTATACATTATAAGCAATGTGTCTAATCATTATCTGCTTTCTTCAGACCTTGTTTTGGTGACTGGGCATTTAAAATGAATGCGGACATTCTTTTTTTTCACTTCTGTATGGAAAGTGTACTGCAGCAGAGTATAAAAGTACCACATAACCATTAAAGCTGTACATCTTCAGGCCCAGATAAGGTCTGCTCACCCCATGCAGCACCACCCCGAGCATATCAAGCGTTATTTGGGTGTTTCTTTGATAAACGTGATTTGTTTGTGATGTTGGGAGGGAAAGAGGGAGGAGGGCGGTTTGTGTTGCAGGATGACGTTATTGCATTTGCCCATCTCTCTCTGAAGAGTGGGCCAGAAGGGCCTGCTGAGAGCGGGTATGGCACTACACCACAGGCCTTCAGCTCCCATTGGCAAGCAAGCCAGACAGATAGAATAACCAAACCTCCTGATTTTACAAGGACTTTTTAAAATCACAATGCACATACTAACTATAAATTCTACGAGGGCCTGATTATATATATATTCCCCATGTTATGTTCAAATTTACTAACGTCCTTTATGTTTGGGGTCAATTTGACCCCAAAAATGTAAACCTCCACTTCATGTGATCTATCAGTGGTTCTCACACTCATGCAGGTCTGATTATGGTCGGTTGTGTCCCTCATCTTGTTGAAGATTATATAATTGCATATTACAGCAACCTAAATATCATCCAAAACAAGCAAAACAAATGTTTAATAAAACAGCTCAAATTGATCCCAAAGAGTACAAAATGTGTTCAGGACATTGAAAACATATGTTAAATTATGTTAAATGATGTCAATTATTTATTTACAAACATTACATGTTAAATAAGGGTCAACTGACTCCAAACACACACACACACACATATATATATATACATATAAACACACACACACACACACACACACACACACACACACACACACACACACACACACACACACACACACCCTCAAGACTGGTTGTGGTCCCTCTGGAAAACTTGAGCTGGAAGATTATTTAAATGGCTTTTTTTATAGAAATTTATTTGTAATTTTATAGATGAGGATAATGTAAATGTACACAGCCTTTTGTGAATATATATATATATATATATATTTTTGTATTTATGTAAATATCAATTGTTTCAAAAGTCTATTGCCTTGTTATAAGAAGCTTTTCTGTTTTGAGTACTGCATTATTAATTGAGTTTAGTAACATGAGCTTAACATGTGAATGTGAACTTAATTTTTAAATAATGAGGGAAAAAAACTGGAAAGCAACATTAAAATGTATTTAATACAATTGCCAGAGATTAAAATTGAAAATATATGATTTTACAGTATGCCTCTTGTTTTATTCCATTTTTTTTCTTTGCAAGTTTCAAAAGAAAAAGAATAGAATTTCCTTGATATGTAGTAGTGTAGTAGTTCCCACATAAAGACAAATACATATATACATCTTGTTGATGAATATGACTATCCAGATTTGTTTAATGATTAAATTAGTCATGGTCTGTGGAGTTTCTGTAAATGGTTGAACACACAGCAGGGGTGTAAACTTGCGAACAGTTGTTCTGCAGAACATGACAGCTGGTCAGCACCTCAGCACTTTGAGACTGTCTGCTGTAAGAGAGCCAGAGAAGCGGTGACCTGTCGAAGTCTGTCGGCCTGCTGGCCTTTTTTTTAGCCTGGCTTCATCACTCCAGCAGCATTAAGTTCAGCCAGTATCACAAGTACAACTCTGTGCTTTGAAATTTCACAGAATGAAGTCTTCAAATCTAATACTTAAATGATGAAGTGTACCAAAGAAAAGTGTTTACAAACTCTACAGGTCATAGATATCTGAAAATATACTTAGCCCAAAGGTCATGACCTTGGTAAGCAGATGGGCATGCAGCAGCAGGGTGACCACAAACTTCCACTTCGTCTATGTGAAAGGAAGGACTATTACAACGTTAAGTACGGGGGAAATTTTGTGGTTAAAAAAGCAGAACGTCTAATTAGTAATGAATCTGAATGAATGTTGCAGTGGTGCTTTTTTCTTCTTAACGGCTGAAGCAAAAGTGGCTTTAGGCACTACTTTTTACATCAGTAAACTCGAGACAGACTAGCGGACCCCTTCCTGTACTGGTTGTTCTCCAAATGGGAAGCTGCCTTCTGTGTCCCCTCTACAGGCTTGAGGCCAGCTGATGCCAGACGTGTTGACACAACAGCTTAACTCCCTGGAGCTGTGCTCTCTCATTTTTAAAACAGAACTCTTAGTTGGCAGCCATTGGCACCTTGTTGGCAACGCTGCCTGCGCGAGTTTGGCGGGCAGTGCAGGGCCACTGGTCTGGAAGTGTGGGAAAGTAGCGGGTGATAACTGTTTCTGCAGCATGGAGTGGTACATGCCATCCTCTTATAGAGCTCAGTAAAAGCGAGGAAAGCAACTTCAAATGGGAGTTACATAATGCTTTAGGGGATAACAGTGTAACAAAGGCTCCTGCTCACCTCCCAGAACTGGGTGTCTTCAGAATACTGCATAAACAGTCCACTGATTTAACCTTGTTTACAGGAAACCGTCATACAAATATTGTCAAATTTATTTAGATACTAAATTGATTTACCATCCAACAAGAATTTAAGGAAGGGATGTAGCTGGGTACACAATAGAAAACACCGAGCCAAGTGATGTCATGTTAAATATACTACAACATCCCAATGGTAGTTCCTTCTACAACAAGGAAGGAAAAGTCAAAACACAGCTATGCCAGAGTTGTTCCACATGAAACAAGCCGTCGGTCAGAATGGAAATAAGACACATCTCACCTTGTCACAACACCTGCGGGCAAAAAATGAATTACAGTTTACCTGGAGAGACCTAGACACCAATGACACTGATCTTCTGGCAGGATTCCAACGATGAAAACATGGAAAGAAGATGAGTTAACAAAACATGAGAGAAAACATGGCCAGTTTGGTCATGCACAGGGCTTGCAGGCTAAAGACTGCTGCTGGTCTCAATACATCATTTTAAAAATGATCCTGTGGTAATTTTTCTAGACTCCTTGCTGACAACTCAGAGATGCAAGCTCAGAGGAACTAGTAAAAAAAAAAAAGAATGAAAATACTAGTGTAGAACTAACGGTAGCTTTTTCTGAAAAAGTGAAAAATCTAGTTCACAGTTTTTCACATACCTGAAATGTAGTCTACCAGCCAAGACATGGTCGGTGTCCAAACTTTGCTTTTTAATCTAGAATTGTAGCTATGGATCTTCTGGCTGTAGAGGTGCTGATTTAGAACCTGTTTATAGCGGAATCTGATCCCACCTCAGTCTTTGTTATGACTGTTTTGTGAAATAAAATTCTTTTCAGTTTTATTGCTCGCAGTAAATCATACTGTGTCCTAGACAACACTGATGAGCGCGCATCACCGTAATAAAGACTCGGATCCAGTTTAAGTGAGTTAAGTGGGTATTTATGGAAAGATTTGTTTGTTTTAGATACATTAACCTTGTAGATCCAGATATAAACTGAATAAACAAACAATATGACTCCAAACTTAGTTTACTGACAAGGTACATTCTAGCCATTACTGTTTAATAACTACAAAATAAAGCAATGCATCCATACTGAGTCCTTTTTAAGTCATATGAGTATAGAATGGAATCCTGGGACAGCTGGGGGTGTCCTGGTTATTTAACAATAACTTATTCAAAATAAATAGGAGGACAATCATGGCTTAAGTCACAAATCAGTGAATACTGATTACTGATGTGTAAAATAATTGAAGGAAATTTCAACTTAACATGAATCAGCTCTAACTGAAGGAATAATAAAAGTGAGCATGGGAGCAGCAGCATGTGTAACTTATTTGTTACACTGTTGCTCATGATGATGTCATCTTGCGTTGTCATGGGTCCGCTCCAGCTGCCGTTCCTCATGTGTAGCTAGCAATACTAATGCACCAGAGAATTAACTCCTGCAGACCAAATCAAGGAATCCTGTCTAGAGGATTTTAGGGGTATTAAATCTCTTACGTTAAAAGATTTTTTTCCCACTCTGGCTCTTCACTAACTGTGGTGTGGTCCAGTGTGAGTAAGCAGAATGCATTTCATTTATAACCGAATATGAGATACTAATGTTAGACTGTAATTTAAACCCATTTCGGCCCTCTAAATGGTAATGAAAATAGTCAGCATCAGCAAATACCAGTGGACTTTAATGCCCCAAACACATTTGTGGGGCTCCATTTAAATCCGCAGCTATAACTCGCACTCGTAAACAGAGACCTCCATCTTCCTGAACTAAACACAGTAAACTGCAGAGGTGGCTGAGGGTAGGCTGTGTTATGGTATGCTGCCCCCAGGCCAGCAAGGCAGATTGATTTAGAATGATGGAACACCCAGGCCAAGCACATTCATCTCTAGTGCAGGCCCTGCATTGTCTCTGTCCTTCCCCTGACCTCTGAGTCACCAGCCACCTTTCATCCAAACACACAGCAAAGGAGGCCTGGGTCAAAAGTCACAAAACGCACAGAGGGAGGGCCACAAAAAAGAGAAAAAGAAAAAAGAAAAAAAGAAAAAAGAGCCTGATGAACAATTTATGTCCTTGCTTGTGAAGGAGGAAAGCAGCACTTAATTTGCCCTCACAATCTCTGAAAGAGCAAAATATGGAATTCTTGGTATAAATTAATCTGGGGACAGAGCAGAGCTTTTATCATCTATTTAAAGAGCAGTTCAGTCAAAAGTCAGATTGACACAGATTTCCACATTACCCCAAACATGATCAATTGACCAAGACATGATGAATGGACAGCTTTTGCTTCTTCAGTCCTGTGCAAATGTAAAGTGTAAAGTGGCCACTTTACACTTAAATACGAGTTTTGGTGAACCATGGATATCAGCTCTTGTCCTTTCAAATTGGATATTTCACCCGAGTGTCAAAGCACAAAACTAATATTTAGTATCATCAGATGAAATCTTGTTAAAACAATTCTAATTCAGCCCACAGAACATCAGCTCTCATTACTAGTCTGAGAGCGCAGGCCAGTGCAGATGCAGGCCCAGATGGCCTGCTGTGAGCTGCAGTCCCATTGTGCACCTAAAACTCTAAGAACGTGTCGTCCGCTCTGGGATCTGCTCTGACACAGACTGATCGCTGCTCTCAGGACAGAAGTCTAACATGTCACTGCAAATAACATGGTGTCTTAGTAGGGTTGCCAAACCCCCAAAAAGAGGCACCTTAAAGAATTAGCCGAGGCTTCCTGGAAATATAGAAAAAGGTTCTTGATACAGAAAAACAAACAAACAAGCAAACAAAAAACCTTGGAAGTAAAATGGAAGTGTAACCAAAAATGAGACCAAATGCTGGCTATGTCAGTGGTGCTGGCTATGACTGGTGGTTCTCAACTCAAAAGAAGAGCCTATATTATTTCAAGATCCCAATGATGTCTCTGGTGATGCTACAGAAGCTTTTCTCCCAAATCTTGAATTGTATTTTAAAAATACAATTGAAATTGTATAGCAAGAGGTCATGCTCTTAACTGACAAGAGAATTACTCTTGTAATGATTCTGATAAGATTGCAGTGTCTCAGATGAGGACTGGCCTTCAGGGCAATGGTAAAATTGAGTGCACTGCATTCAGAAGGGCTGCCGCTGTGCTGATAATGTGAGGGAATGAGTTCTGTAGTAAAACAGAATGACATGGAAAGAGGGGGAGAGACTGTGAACTCGGCCCTGACTATAATCCATAGTGCTAAACAGTTTGTCCCCATTCACTCTTCAATGCATCTCTCAGCACAGCTCACTTATCTGCTTGCAGCAGGCCAATGTTTGCCAGCAGAGGAAAGAAAGGCCACTTTCAGAGCACATGAATGAGAATTAGATAGGGGTCTGCCAGTGACATGGAGGGGCTCAATTTAGCAGGCATTGCGAACGGTCATGAAAAGCAAGCTGTCTCCTGCAAATGCCTTTTAAATTGAGTGAAATTCCATTCTACATGGGGCAAAATAGATAGCTGCTCTTATTAGCAAATTACTAACTCATTAAATATCATAAACCACTCTGAACAGCCCCAAGAATGTTAAGTAACATTACAAACCCATGCCTTGCTTTCAGTAAGCAAAAGTTACAAAAGCAATGTATTTTATTTAACGCTTCTTATTTTGCTTGCAAGTATCTGGGAAAAGCAAACGACGAGTTTTAAACCAGACTAAGCACCATTGTGAAAGATTGTTTTTTCATTCTACAGCACGAATAACTGTCAACCTAATATCTCCACAACTAACTCAGTAAGGAAAGAAAACTCAAAATTATTGTAATAAGATGTGAATTACAAACTAATTTTGGACTATTTCTCATCGTCAATTGGTCTAGAAATGTTCAAACAATGTGCATCTGACATTTGCAAATGGGGTTAAGATTGTTACTATGTAAATCTAAGCCCCTGTACAATATTTATAAAGTCACTGAAAATACCCTGAATGTTCCTGCTTTACACCATTTTCCAGATGGTGTTCAGTCCAACTAGTTTCTCAGATGTGCTGAACAAAAAGTGCAACCCCAAAGTAGTCCATTACAACTCCCCATCTGCCTCGAGCCCTGTTCCCTTCTGGCCGGGTCAGGGATGTGGGCGGGTAACTGCTTAATTTGGCACTGCAACCCTCTCATTTAGTTCTGCAAGGTTTAAATGACTTTCCCTGCACCTGAAAGCGTAAGGCTGAGAAGGTATCTGATTACTTGCGCCACACCTCCCCAGGGGCATAGAGGGGCTTCTCTTTAAGCAAATAAGAAAGTTCCTTGGCTTTGCTATTAGTTCTCCAGTTCTCTTTCATTCGATCAAACATGTAAATAGTGCTAGCTTAGCTGCTCCATGCTAAAAACTTCATGTGCCATTTGTGAACTGGGACGGCTGCCAAACCGCCCTCAGTCACTGGTCCATTAATCACAGTTCAAAACCTATTCACTGACTTTATCTTTGCGCAGGATTAAATGGAGGGAGTGTTGTGTGGAGGGGAGTTCAAGTGGGCAGATAGAGCTGTGCTCCAACACAGCCTCAGGGCTGAGTTCAGCCCAAGCCCTCTTAATTATCTTCTGTCAATACCTACTCATCAGTGCAGCCAGCGCAAGAGACCTGCAGCGCACTGCCAAAGACTCATCAGATAGCTGTGGCTATTCATACTCACATGATCATTTGCCTATTAGTTGGCATGCCACATTCAGTAGTGGTCATTAATTTATTTGCTTTTCATGAATCTTTATTTAACCAGGTACACAACCAGGTGAGGGAGACTTGGCCAAAAGGAAAAGAGATGCAAAGTGCTGAATATTCTCAAACAAAAGAGAGGGCTGCTCTCCAGCCTCCCACATTATCTCTATTTCTCAGGTGTAATATGTTCAACAAAAGAGGCTGTATCTCATTGCTGTTGAGCTAAAAACCTTGCATTTTCAAATTCAGTAACTATACAAAAGAATGGAATAAATCTTTAATTTGTAATGGAAGTTAATATATATTTGGAAAAGTCCATTTTATTTATTCTAAAATAAATCAGTTCCTCTTCAGTGAGTAGTTTCACTTGTACAAAACAATCTGAACTGTAAAAAAGCAGATTTTGGCAACAGTTCATTCAAAGTGTTTGTGTAAACTTAAGCTATCACATGATAGGAAGATTCACAAATCCAAGTTAGAGCTCATATTTCATTCTACAAGCATAAAATATGCACAGGGGTGGGCAATATGGAAAATTCACTAGAAGTTTTAAGATATATGATACATATCAGTATTTTGACAAAAAAAAAAAAACTGCTACTGGAAACTAGGTAACAACAATTTATTTGACATTTTTCTGGTACAAAAAAAGAAATTAAATAATTTGAAATAAAAAACTACTAATGCTCTTTTAAGAATGAAATATGCAGTTGGAAGGTTGTTCTTCCAGAGCTGATGGCACCCACAATACAAAAAGCATACTGTGTATCACAGAAACAAGATTTATCTTCATAGTGATAAAACAGGATCATAATGCCCATGTCTACATCCTTGGTTAGTGTAATATCAAATTAACGATGTGCCGAATAACCTGATGAAAATCAATCCAAGATAAAAAAAAAAACAAAACAAAGATGATGATATATTGGTAAACCTTTTACATGACAACTTTAATAATCTGCAGTAACTGCTGGGGTCACAGTGTATTGTCAATGTGTGCATGCAAATGCATTCAATGATTAAAACACCAAAACAACAGACAGCTGAAGCAGGTGTGATGTGGTTAAGTTTCTGGCTCAGTTACAGAGGAATGTCATCTGATGGCTCTGGAGTCACTGCTACATAGAGGTCTTCATCTTCAAATGTTTACCAGCTGCTGAAAACACTGACGTTTTAAATGTCGTTACCTGTCGCAAGATTAAAACCAAAAGATCAAACAGGTTTGACTTTGCCTCTTATGATCCATATGAACGCTCTTCAACGTGCTGAGATGACTATCAATCATGTGACGAGCAGTCTCAGATTCCACATTTAGAAGTGTCGTTTGCAGGATCCGAGCTGCAGTCATCATTTCAAATGATACATCAGGGGGGCGTATCATCACATGACGCTGTGATCTGCGGAACATGACCTTCAGGCATCCGTTCCAGACCTAAATTCACATGGGCCCAGTGGTTGTCCACCAGATCTAAATCATCCTCTACAGAGTAACTCTCAGAGCAACTCTTATTTAGAGTCTCCATGGAAAGATCTAACACTGTGGGTCATTTCAAAGCAGCACACTTTGTTTATTGGATATTAAAAACTCCTTTCCAATGACATCAAATGCCAACAGCAGCAACTTTTCCATTCATTTCTTTTTCTTAAGAGACAGTACAGATTGCAAAATCTTGGACATCTCTGGTCAAATGACATGTTTTGTTGGTTTTCTTAGTAAAAATATGTTACGCAACCTCTGTGATGAACACAAATATGCACATCTTAATACACAATTACCGTTTATTTGCTGAATGTAACATTGAGGAATAAATGTGGTATGTGCATTTTCCCAAAATATTAAATTCAGCCAAAACAGAAATTGTGCATGGATTTGCATAAAATTACCACATTGAAAATGCTATATCTGTTACCTGTAGACAATGCAAGATTCTTTTTGAGTGGGGATGCCCTAAATTCTGCACATGACTGTAAATATAGAGAGTTAAAAATGACGCCTGTCAAGATAATATGCAGGTTTATATGAAAATACCAAAAGTTTAAAATATTCTTTCATGTGGCATTTCTAGTGTCCCTAATCTCTTTGGTAATTACAGTGTTACAGTATTGCACAGTGTCAGACTTAATCATACAGTGATATATTAACTGACATTATAACTCAAAACATGAGACACAGAACAGACGGGGAATGTTCCAGACTGCAGGTACACACGCAATTATGTCTAACCAACAGACCCACACAGAGCATTCAGACTTGTTAGACTTATTACAGTAAATGTCTTACACATACACTCTGCATGAAAGGCTTCTTTTCACCGCTCTCTCCAGCACTGCTAGCTAAAAACGGAAAAAACGTGTTTTCCTTTGGGTTTTAGCCAAACAGTACAGCATAAAGATTCATGGTGTTTTAAGCAACAGTAGTCATGTCGTACAGGCCATCAGAGCAATGCATATGGTACCCATTAATGAAATGAGGGTGGTCAGCTTCTGAGGGAGAGGAGCTGGGAGAAAAGTCTTGGAAGAAAGTATGTAAAAGTATTTTAAAATAATGTTTTTGGTTAGAATTCAAGGTGTTTCTTGAACTGCAGTGGGGTAAAATGGAGCATGGAGTGGGAGTGTCTGTGTATGGGCTGACGGAAAAACACGCACAAACCATATCAGACCATCTTTCTGCCCACAAACTTCCTACAAACACCTTTTCTGCCATTTCAAGCTGACCTTAAAATAGAGGACCTCTAAGATACGTTTCTGCCTCTTGGGAGCAAAGTGATAATTTAGTGTAAGAGAATGTTTCAGAATAATACTGGAAAACGAATGAAATTCTTTGTTGTGAAAGTATCAAGCAAAAACACAAGTGTATAGAACCACAGAAAGAGTCTACCACCAAGTAAATCTGCCTATACAACATTGATTCAGAGATGATTTTAAAGTGGTATTTAATGTGCATAACTGTCACAGACATAAACAATGTGTATGGAAACTCTCAGGGTGGCTCTCGAAAGAAATGAAAGAAGGGGCGGCGATTATTCATTTGCATTAGGCAGCAGAATCCTGCAGTGAAAGGCTGGAATGCAGCTGTGGACAGAGCCTGGGACTCAAGGCTGGGAAAGTGAGAGGAGCTGCTAGGGCCAAGCCAGCTGGACACACCGGTGTGAGAAGACACACACACAGACTTGTTTTTATACAATGTGAGGACACATTTGCATTCAAATAAAACAAGCATTCATGTCCGAAAGTTTGTAGACACTCGCTCATTCACAGTTTTTTGGAAATCAAGCGTAGTAATAATGGAGTTTGTCCATCTTTCTTGTAGCAATGCATGGTTAACTTCACTCCAATTCATCCTAAAGCTACTGAATCAACCTTTGTCACTCCAGAGACCACTGCTTCACAGCACAGTGCTGTTGGACTTTATACCCCACTTAATAACTGCTGGTCCTGAGCTTAGTGACCTCATGGGTGGCTGCTTCAAAGCATCTTAAACTGTGTGCACAGCCGAACACCCGTATCAGAACCCATTACTGATTATACATAGATACTTTTAGACATAGAATGATATCAGATATGCATAAGCAGTGTACAGCATGGACATGTGACAGTGCATTGTCAGTTAACTGCCATAAATGTAACTGTAAATTGTGGAGAATGGACATTATGATATTTGATGTAACGGCATGGTTTGAACACCAAAGTTTACAAACAATCTGGTCCAGCACATACACATTAATTCACCACATTCCTGCCTCCCAGCTCTGTCTTTAAAAGATGCCACAACTGAATACAGTCATCTTTTTTTTTTATTAAATATTTGAGAATATAGAACTGTGTACCTAATATCACAAATCAAGTAGAAATGTGTATGTTTAAACCTTGCTGATATATGTTGCTGCTGTTGTCAGTCCAAAAAATAAATTTACATATAAATTAATTTAACAATATTTAAACAAATATTGAAAGGACGAAATGAAGAAAATGGATATACAAGTCTCTGACAGTCACAAAATGATTAGAATTAACGTGTGAGTCTAATCCTAAACCTAACTTGGACCTGTTTCTCAACAAAAAAAATGAATGTTTTTACAGATTCAGTCAAACAAACAAAAACAAACAACATGGAACATATAATGTTGCTTAAAAAAAGCACTTCAATTTTATTGCTCCTGGTATTTTTCTCCTAATAATATACAAAAACAAACATACACACATACACACATGTAGACACACACACACACACACACACACACACACACACACACACACACACACACATACACACACACACACACACACACACA
>JBBJLS010000002.1:13261357-13271976 GCA_037577275.1 Bryconaethiops microstoma
ACACACACACACACACACACACACACACACACACACACACACACACACACACACACACACACACACACACCACACTTTCTGTTAATCTAATCAGTGTCTCTCAAAGGCTTTTCAGAACAGCGGTCCTGAGCCAGAGATGTCACACCCTGTCCGGAACAGATGAGTATCAATAAAACACAGCATATGGACTCTAAATAAAAGCAGGAGGAGAATCATCAGTAAAATGACAGAGATCAGACTCCTGCCAAAATGCCTCACACTTTGGCAGAGTGTAATCCCACTGTGCCAGTGAGAAAATCAACTGCACACCAGTGGATAGGCTGATGCAACTGCTAGAGCAAGGATTTGAAAACATGAATCAAGTTGTTCCGTAACATCTGGCCGCAGTGTCACCACAGAGCCTCAAGCTAGACACTACACAGCCATTTAAGCCAATAACAGAGAGAGATCTTCTCAGAGTGTGAAACGGAAAATCTATCACTAAAGTGCTGTTTCAACCCTCAAACTTTCTCTACTGTGCAGTGGCTGCCTGAGAAACACTTAACCCAGTCCCTGGGAGAGCTTCTGGGCCTGACTCCATAAGAGGTGGGAATCAGTAGCTGCCAAAAGATACAATATAATAGGATACTTGAGCCATGATATGATTCTATAGCTTTTTTTGCACTGTAAGACTTGTGATACACTAAATACTGTGAAATGACATATATGTAACAAATCTAATGGAGTTTACACTCACTTTATGATGTTATTTATTGACGCTAGGGTTATAGTCAAGTCCAGCTTTGCTGAGTCCAAGTCAAGTTTCAGATTGTGACAAATCAAGACCAAGACTAAAGTCTAGACCAATCTAAAAACCAGGCCGAGTCCAAATTCAGTTTACTCTTAACTTTACAACTTGTTTCATTCTTTTTCTTGAAGCTTGAGCTTACATAAACTATGTTGAAAATCCATAAACTGGGGAAGGCAGGTTTTCGCTTGTTTCCTGATGGTTCAACACAGTGATAAACAGAGGCATATATGTATCTCACACACACACACACACACACACACACACACACACACACACACACACACACACACACACACACACACACACACATATATATTTATATTACATATGGAGTCAGAAACCACATTGATGCGTTATTATCTAGAAGCTACTATAAATTATAGTTATGAAAGTTACGTAGCCACAGAAGTGAGGAACTGAAGGACATACAGAAGGATCCTTAAGACAGGTGGTAATGCTATTTGATGGGACATAGTTACATTAGCTCGGTAACTAGAGTGTATAATTAAAGATGTTTGCAGATTATGACTGACACCAATGACTTACTGTTGGTTGTTTTATGAGGCGAGTATTTCAGGGATGTCTGCAGTAAATAAAGAGCTCAGAACTCAGAGGGCAGGCTGAACAGTTTTACTCAAGTCTCACTGACTGCTTAATGACATACTAATTAGCTAGTAATGACAGCTCTGGCTACATGCAACTTCAAGTGGGGACACGTAAATTAACTGCCATCACACTGCCTGCAGCACTGCAAAGAACAGGACATCAGTAGGCCGACATAATGCTGCGTTAGCGCCATTCAGCACTGCCACATTCCTCTCCCACAGTCCAGGCTCCTCCTCCAGCCACTGTCCGTGTTACTGGACGTCAAAAAAGAGAGCTGATGATGGATGAGTTTGAAACTCCTGTTAACTAAGGTTCTCTCTCACGTCTCACAATGGCAGTTGCCCTTGATTTTGATCGGCTGTACATAGTTAGCAATCTTACCCAAACTGTAACTAATTAACATGAAGGAAACACTGAAACTCTGCAGAGATGTGTGAATTTCACCTCTATGGCTTAATCAGTTACCTGTCGACCTGCCGGTTAAAAGTTCTGGAAATTGTACCTTCTCAAAATGTTTTTAATACAAATGAGCATGTCTACTTTGTCAGTTTAAAACAACTTATACAGCTCTGGGAAAATATAAGAGACCACTGCTAAAAAGTTTATCAGGTTTTATCTTTTATAGGTGCAGGTAATGACGTGCACTGTTAGTTTTAAGAACTGCTGACAACATTCCTCCTTATTTCCAAATAAAAATAGAGCTCTTTAAAGCATAATTGTAAAGGAAATGACAATATTTCAGTACAAATTGATTTAAAAATAAATTGCAGTGGCATTTTCTCCAGAGCTGTATATAAAATACTTTCTTGGTACAGTTTGAGAAATAATACATATCGCCCTTGTATGTGAACATTTAGTCAAACTTGATTTTTTAAGTGAAAACATGTTAATAGAACATCCGCATACAATAAACTTGACACACAAAGTACAAATTGCATAATGACGGTTCATCTGAATCTAATATACTGAAATAAAAAACAGTGGCATGTTGGGGAACCTGGAAGTGTAGATAATTCCAGAGCACAAAATATTAAGTGACTTTCAGAGATGCTTACACTCAAGAGCAACAGGCTCATCTAAGCGAATGACAGAAGATCTGAAACTTTCCTTACTATATTTGATTTGTTTAAATTATGCCTGACAAGCTGTAGTCACCAGGAAGGCCAAGACAATGAGACCAAAAATAACAAAAATCACTGAAAAAAATGCTTGCAGACCTGGGATAGTGATGTTTTGGCCCTATGACCAGTGTTCCACAAATATCATCAACATGGAAGGGTCATTAGAAGGCAACGGAAGTCACAAATTCATCACACAACTCTGCAAAGTTTTGTGGTCTGATGGAAACCACTTGGTAACACCAAACAAATGTTAGGAATAAACACCTTCCCAGCTGTTGAGCACTATTATGTTTTGGGTTTCTGTGGCAGCCAGTGACACAAGAACACAATCTAATGTCTTTGTCAATACAGAAACAGAGAAAGAAAAGAGATTGGATGTTAAGATAATGATTCTTTACATGAAAATTATCTTTCAAGAAATGAAAGATTAAGATTTTGAAATAACCTTCCCTTTCCCCAGACTTGAGCATTAATGGAAATATGCAATGAAATCCATGAAAGCTACCAATACATTTCTATTAGAAACATTCTGCAAAGAAAGTTTTGGCAAAGACAACAGCTTAAACAATAAATAATTATTTCGACAAGCCCTGCTTCATAGCAAAGAAGAAGCTGAAAAGCGAAAGCAAGAAAATTCAGGTGTCGAAAGTAGGGAATGACTGACTCAGCTTTCAACATGCAGTTAACGTGACAGGAAAAAGTGTGATCTGTACTGTCCTCAGAGCATGACTTGCTCTGTGCTTTCCCTCACTGGGTTTTTTAAGGTCCTGCAGCACAGGCAGCTAATCAGTGGCTTCTCTTCTCAGCGCTCAGCTCCATACCAGCAGCTTCAGGAAGCCCATTGGCACAGCACATGCCTCCCAGCACCATGCTGACAAACACAGCACAAACATGCCTGTCCCTCCTCACACACACTCACGTGTACAAAACTAATCACATCCCCATATACCACAAAATATTCCTTCAGGCTAACTACTAAATACCTTAGCACGATAAGGGAAAGCGCACAGTTGGAAAGTGATCACTAGAATTTCTTTGTAGTCTTAGTTAAGCTCAATTAAGCTTAGGCTTAATATGAGTCTGGGAAACTGGCCCTAAATCTCCAAATGTTTGTAGACACCTGCTCTTCCAATTTTTCCTCAGATATCAAGGGATTTTTAAGGGCCTATGTCTTACATTTTTCTTCTATTTAATGTTTTTTTCCAATGGGGTCCATTGATAATGTTTGTGTGATTTTCTTTTTGTGCCAAAACCTGTCACATTTCATTTTTACACGCCTATTTTCTAGTGTTACTTCCAGTTAGCATGCTAACAAACATTTCCAAAACATTTCCAGTACATTTCCAAAACACCTGTCTGTATATAGAACACAGAGTGTAAGCTAAGGTTACATTCCTCCAAATGTCAGAGAATGCCTGGGTGATAGTGGCCTAGTGATGAGACTGTACAGTAACAACAGATCATTACACAATAAAGAGTCACGATCCAGTCACATTCTTTCTAGGTCAGACTAAATGCTATCTTTGCACAAAGATCAATCTCTCATTACTGAGAAAAAGCAGGGGACAAAACACAGTCACCAGTCGAACAGCACACAAATACAGGTCAGATTTGTATGTTGTCAGTGGAAACAGCTTGTAATTACGTGTCACAATAGTTGGATTCCTCAGATAATGACAGAACATACAGCATGGTATTAGATGCGCTCATGGATATGAAAGTGGGAGACCCCTTGTCATTTGTGTCCTCACACTAGTGCTTGGACAGCTGCAATGAACCTCTGGGACACACGGAAGAAAAACTTTGCATGCCACTGCTTGAACAAAGGCAGCATGAAGGTGCTGGCAGCTGAGTTGACGTGCAGAAATTACATCATGGTATCCTAGAATTCGAGACTTCATATTTTCCCAACCTAGAGCACAAAGGTGTAGAAAAAGCACCAACAGGTGTGCCAGAAGTGTCTTAGTCACCTTTAGTCAAGCAAAACACCTCAATGAAACAACAGAATACAAAACTGCGTGGAAAATACTATGACGATGCTGCAGAAAAGACTGTAAAAACAGACCAACTGTAGCTGCTTGCTACCATTTGAACTCAATTTTAGGTTAGACATGGAAAATGTTTGAACAAGTCTGTTAGTGGTTGTTAATACACAATGTAGAGATAAAATAAACGTAAATTAACATAAATAACGGAAGCAAAGCAACTTTAAGCAAACTGCAAATATTTACTGCTGGGATCAGTTCCAATTCACTTTCTCAGATGACCTAAAACCTCTGCACATAAAAGTTGATATTAGACTTTCTTCAAGGACATTTCCTGAGTGTTTCTTCAGAAGTAAATCTTTGACACTTGACAGCCAAACCTGAGATGGTTAAATAATTAACAGTAAACCTTCATGTCTATTGTAGACAACTGCTGCAGGGCAATAGTGAAGTGTGCTGTGGGTGTTTGGACAGAATCTTTTTTCCCCAGTTGCTCTCGCTGGGATGGCAAAGCTATGAAGCCTTGGGAGGGCACTGAGAAGAAAGCAGGAAGAGAGGGTAGAAAAAGGGTGTATATTTTCAGAGCCTGGCTTCAGCAAGAACGGATGAGTGTACTTTAACAACTATGTAATTATCATCATAACTATCCCAAGAGGTAGATGTAATGGAATAGACCTTGGACAGGACAGTAAAATACAGCAGACCAATTTGGTGATCCTTCATTTTGTTCCTTAGCAGATGGAAAAAGTGACCAAAAAGAGGCAAAACTGTCCAGCCGCCTCTGCAGGCAATGAAAGTTCTTTGATGGCTCATGCTGCTACACACACAGCCAAGTGTCACCGCTCTTATCTAGAAACAGCTGTACTCCAAATAGACATAACACAGTCAGCAGGGTGCTGCTACTGATGAAAAGGCACAGAATGCACTTCCAGTCACCTTCTCCATTCTAAATCTTCAGGGTCAAGAAAAGACAACAACAGTGTGAAGCTTTATTTGATCTTTATTAAAATATAATAGGACCATATCACAATCACAGGATATGATCATGTGCACAAGAAATCTGTGTTAATTCAACTACTTCTTAAGACATTTGACTACATTGTATTGTATTATATTTCACTGCTGTAAAGTTTGTGAACGGAGAGCAGTATAAATGCAGTTTAAATTAACAATTTTAAATGTAATGACTAATGGCTTGGCATGACAAGAATAGTGACTGTTCCACAGATATTTTTATGCTACTGTAGACTGCAGCTAACACACACACACACACACACACACACACACACACACACACACACACACACACACACACGTTTCCCCTGTTCACTTTGGGGTTTTGCCCTTAAATGCACTGTGGAGCTGCTCTATTCTACACACCCAGTATTTTGTGTGAAAACACACGTGATCAGCAGACAAATGCATCCTCGCTTCATCACAGACTCACTGTTCCTGCCACCTGCTGACACTCCACAGCAGGCTAGCTGGCCAGTACCTATAAATTACAATCCCACTTTCTCCTCAGCAACACCCAGCCAGTGTGGCGCAACTGTAGCCTGAGGCTGGAATCCTGCGGGCCTCCGGAGAGGAGCGGGGAGGCTTGGCTGGGCGTCAGCACATCCAGCAGCACAGGAAGGAAAAGGGCTGCTCTATTGACATACATGGAACACAGGAAAATACATGCATCCCAACAGAGGCGAAGATTTCGGGGCAGAGCGGAGAGGGGGAGCAGGAGGTCTTACGCAAGCAGCGCTGAAGGCGTACATGGAGTCATGTTGGGAATGCCGAGGGTCTGGGTGGCAAACATTCCAATCAGCGCTGATAGTGCTGAGTACCCAGCTGGGCAAAGCCAAGAGGTTAAAAGTGGCAGGAAGCAGAGCAGAAAAAAAAAACTCACTCAAGCACATTTATAAAAACAGGACATACATATGGCCATAACCCAGAGAGGTAAAAATACCCTCTGAGTAGTCTGCCAAAACTGCATTCAGTGTATCTAGACTACTGGTTTTCCTTTACAGCTTTTAGTCTTGCTCCGGTGTCAGGCAAGTATTCATTCCAGGCTGAAGAAGTTGACCAAATAGCAGCCTGATGTTTTCATTCACTTTCTCCTGATGTGAAATAAAATGTCCCAGAGCTTGGATGTTGAGGCAGCTAAAAATTGCACTTGAGGTTCTTGTTTCTCCAGATGAGGGGAGATTTATGGTTCAGACCCAGGTGACAGAGGAGAGGAATGTTTCTCCCTCCCTCTGCCTCTGCCTCACAGGATGTGTCCACTTCGTAATTAGAAGGTGAGCAAAAGATCCTGGGAAAGCCCAGGCCTTGCGCAACACTGGCCTTCAACAACAGGACACAAAAGTTACAGTCGGACATGTCATATGTGCCAAAAAGCCATTCCATTATGTTTTTAAAAACCGCCTCACATGTACAATAATGTGTTAAAAGAGAATCAAATCAAAACATATCAACTGTAAATTAACATATAACACACATAACATAATAGGTGCATCCTGATGTCCTTGAATTATTCAACCCCTTAAATTCTAAGAACCTGGCATTGGGTTCAGAATTCTGTTCCTCAAGGTAACATAATAGTAACATAACAGTTACTGAGGAATTCATGGTGCTTGCTGGATCATAAGCTTTAAGTGAATGTTAAAAGCTAAAGGAGTTTAAAGTGTTTTAAAATTTAGGATAAAAATTAGAAGGTAGCCCTGATCCAATGCATGCAAGCTCATTTCAGAGCAGTCAGCGTTGTTTGTCAGGACCAGTCTTTAAAGTGGAACCTGAAAATGCTGGAGAGACCTGGAGGCCAGTTTAGTCGCACACTCATCCAAGTCAGGAAAGAACTTTGTTTGTGGTACTTCGTCCAGAGCTGCTCAGGCACTGGACAGCATGGTGGAGGTGAAGATCTGCTGCAGGATTTGAGGAATCTGCTTGGTGTCCATGGCAACGAAAGAACGTCCTGCTGGCAGGGTTCTCTGGAGCCTGGGTGTCAGAAATAGAGAAAAGACCCACCACCCAAGGAAAACCCCCCAGAAAAAAACATTACCAATGCAAATGCGCTTTCGCTTGCAATCAAAGTGATCTCCTAGTCCTCAATAGGCTGACAATGGCTGTCATTCATGCAAGCTCTATTGTAAGAGGCAGGGGCTTGGGAAAAAGCCAGTAGGGGGCTAAAAGCAGAGTGACGTCCCACTCCTTTCACCTTCCTTCCCCCTCTCTTTCCTATTTCAGTGACCATTCATTATTGTCATTCTGTCCTTCGAGAAGGACACATGTTCTGAAAGGCCTGCGCTTTAAATCATGGAGGGCCTGAAAAGAGTGGAGTCGGTGTGGGCCCAGCTAAGGGCTGCGTGGAATGCTCTCTGATCACCACAGTACATCACACTTTATTCCTCGCATGTGCTTTTGCTGCCATGTAAAACAAAACAAAGCCATTTACACAACCCTATAGACTATACTCTATCATTGGGGCCAGGCCTCAGAAGCCTTTTTTAACCATACAACCCACAACAAAGTGATAAAATGTCTCATGAAAACAGCATTACAATTACATTTCAAAGTGCTCTCATGCTGAGCTTAAAAGATCATTGCTCGGGCTGTAATTACCGAAGCAATTCAACATTTTTATTTTTACACCCAAGCTCATGTCACTGCATAGTTCTGTCCTGGTGCAACACTGCTGAGATAGTCTCTCAGCCTCAACCTTTTGTTAAGAACACTGATATCTAACACACACATTATTGATGTCTAACACACACTATTAAAAGATGTACTACATATGTGTGAGCTGGGCTAAGGGAGCTCACCTCTCTGCCTGGTCTCCGAGAGAGCCGATAAAGATGGCAAAGGCGTGAACCTGCGGGTTGCTGGTGAGTGTGCGGGCAAAGAGGTCAGGACTGATGCCATAACGCTCTAGGTTGGCATCGCTCAGCACAATGACAAAGTGCTCATCCGCCTCCTCACGTGCCAGCTCTTTCACAGCGTGCTCTGTGCCCTCTAGTGTGAAGTCTCCACTCATACAGAACTGAGAGTGAGCGTGCATGGTCTGAGAACAAGACGTCAGAGAAAACAAAGGCCACTGTTACACTTCTGCTGTTTCAGAAAGAACTGTAAGCACTCAAAAGTTTGTGAATTAAATAATCTTTGTTACTTTATATAATATAAGGACTTGTAAGGCAATAAATACTATAAACTAGACACATGAAATGAAAGCGACTTCAGTGATGATACTAAATGTAAGTTATTTCAATTAATGTGGGCTATTAAGAAATAAAAAACAATATTTCATTTTTGAATAATGAAACATTCTGGATTTTCATTTGTATTATGAACTGATTCTTAACATTATTAGCTTTCTTATTACTTCCTTAGAATTATCTACAGGTGAGCTAATTTTTTTTAGAACCTCGGCAGTTTCTCTAAGCTCACCAAAACACTCATTACAAAGATTCTTAAATGGTGATTCCAAACCACAGTACACGTGCAAACATTGTCATGATCTATGATGGGCAGAAATCTACTACTGGGGGCTCATACACCAGAACTGTCTCTTTGTGTGGCGTGAATAGACAGATGTTTAAAAGAAGTGTGTATTACTCATGCTTGATTTGTTCTTCATCAGACAACCACAAGAAAGCCCAGATTGCAGAACAGAGCAGGCTGTGGTTGTGATTCTCTTTAGCAGGACGACTGCAGACTATTTGGATTTGGAAATCCAAGCCAGACTAAGATTGTTTCACTGGATGTAAACTGGCTGTTACAGTGGAGTCGGCTCCTATGAGCTGAAATTTTGTCTGTCTGCATTCACCCTGCCATGCATTATGATCAGAAGAATGACTTCATCCCAAAAAAGGCTTATCAGGAAGTCAATTTACAAACAAAGGGAGAGAACATGAAAGAAAGCACACAGTACACGCACAGCCTACATACCTTTAAAACCTTCAACCTTTGCTTGTTGTTCTTGGGCATTTTATCCCACCTCACCAGTTCTATATTAAAGCCATCTCCTGAGTGCCCCACAATGTCATACTAGAGAGGAAAAAAACAGGAAAGGACACACACACACACACACACACACACACACACACACACACATTCAAATGATTACAAATTCCAGCCTGAGAATGACACATACAGTTAAATTTCTTTCCTTTTATGCAAGCAGCCCTAAAATACAAAATGCTAAATCTGACAGTATTAAAAAAGTGATGCAGAAGTTACACAAATGAATTCTTACTTAACAGTGGGTATAGCTGCAGGATGAGGCAGAAGTAGTTATTTTTGAGTTTTTCCTTTTAAACAGACACCCACAGTGTTTCATAACCAGTTTCATAAGGGTTGTGTGTTAGATAACAATGTGTTGAGTGTGTACAGGAACAAGCACAACTGCACTGAAATCCATAGCAAAAAAAAAAAAAAAAGCTAACTGACTTATCTATAAAGGCATGAAAAAGCCATCACAATTTTCTCTTGAAAGTTCTTCTGCTGGTGTATGTATTGGTGTATTTTTTTTCTTCATGGGCTTATGTATATATTTTTTTACTGGTGAAGAACGTTACCAGTACCAAACAGTACTAAACAACAGGCTATATTTACAATGTGACAAAGAACAAAAATATATAATGCAATTGTGCATTTTTTAACTATCAGATATGAATATTTTATTATTATTATTATTTTGAGTTATGAAATGATGCTCAAACAGATGATTTCTGAAAATATTAAATCCCACAACTTTAACTACCGCAAACCACCGAGAATATTTAACAGCGTGTGCCTGTCTGAATGCTCCGTTACTGATGGGGGAATTTTACAGGTATGCTATGACTGTGGGTCAAGGAGTAAGTGTCAGCTGACAGATGTACGCATGTGGGGCACCCGTATCAGTGAAAAACACAAGCAGATGAGTTGTCAGATGGAGCTTTATTTAATCTGGGTTGCATAAGTGACACTGAAAGACAGATATATGAAAAGGCAGCTGGATGCATACGCAAGACACTAAAGGGAAGGATGGGGCCGTAGTGTCTGGCGCCTACACACACACTCATACACACACACACACACACACACACACACACACACACACACACACACACACACACACACACACACACA
>JBBJLS010000002.1:13273343-13285950 GCA_037577275.1 Bryconaethiops microstoma
ACACACACACACACACACACACACACACACACACACACACACACACACACACACACACACACACACACACACGGACAGCATGGATACTGTGGTCTGAAGTGTCACACTTCCTTTCGTCTCATGTATCTTAGTCCCAGTTAACCTCGACTCATCTGGAATTGGACATTTGCAAGTGAAATAAAAAATGCTTCTGCAAGTAACAAACATGCCTCTGTGCCAATGCGCATTTATTTTCAGTGACATAGTGTGAGTCTGTAATGCCCTTCCAGACTCCTTCCACAATACTTCCTCCCCCTGACTCTCAGAAAATGAAAAGAGAGACAACAGATTGGCTTTGTGCTGCTGTCGCTACACAAGGGAGCAGCTTCCAGTAAGAGAGTGATTCATTGCCTCCTGCACAGCAGCCAACAGCTGGGCATGCTTCAGAGACAGAGAGAGGGAGACAGTGGGGAAAGACAGAGAGACAGAGAGAGAGAGCAAGAGAGAGAAGAGAGAGAGGAGGAGATGCAGGAGAGAGACACAGAGAGAAAGCAAGCAAGAGAGACAGCAAGAAAGAGGAGAGAGAGAGAGAGAGAGTGAGACAGACAGACAGACAGACAGACAGAGAGAAAGGGGGAGAAACTACTGAGGCTTATCCCTGCACATCTGTTGCCACAGACACAGCTATGACTCAAATGTGCATCAGTTTCTGAGGATATATTCAGCTACTGTCACCCCTGTTCCCATAGCAGCCTCCATCACAATGTGTCAGCAGCTGGGGATATCCCCAGCACAGCCTGCAAACTCCAAGGAAGTAACCCTAGCAATTGTTTCCGTGGTGTGTTGTCATGGAGACAGTTTACTGTAAATAAAAATAACTTTCTCTTCTGTTTGGGTGGAAAGTTACTAGATATTCCTCCTTCTTAACTCATGTCCATCTGTCAGTGAGTGCTCACCTTAAACTTGTGCTCGTAGTTCTCTAGGGCCTCCATCACCATACACACAGCCTCCATAGAGCGCTCGAGTCGTCCATCCACGCCATTAAAGCGATACATGCTGCCTGATATATCTGCTAGCAGTCGCAAGCGCTTGGGCTTCTGCTGAGGAGTGCCCAGCTACAGACAAAGACACACTCCAGTTAACACACAGCACACAGACAAAGAAACCAAAAAATGAAATTAAGGCTAGATATGAGACCGCATCCATCATTTTAATACAGCTGCTCTGTGGTTTCCTTAATTTCAGCTCTCTATTTGCTCAGGCTCCTATCCTGAAAGGTATAACATGCAATGAGGTTTCTAATAGATTTTACAGAGGCCACTTACATAATGCATTAGGGCACCTTTTTAATTCCAAAGCCAGTTCATTTATAAAACAGACACTGCAGATTCAATTGAACATCTAAATGTTTTAACGTGGTAAGGGATTTTTGTGCCCCTACTGTATTCCAAAAACTAAGTTTATATTCCAAAAACTAAGTTTGTATTCCAAAAACTAAGTTTGTTTTTCTGAGAAAACAAAAGGAAGCAGAGAAATCTAATGTATCAGAGGAAACACAGACACAAGCACTATAACTTTAGCTGAGAATAGTTAACATAAACATTACTGTGAGACTGGCACATTCTGCACTTTCTCTATAAACACATCAGTTTGCCAACCATTCTGCAAGTCGTGTTCTATTTACTGTACAGTTTTAAGTCATATTTATTCTATTTCTTTCATTTCTTATTATACCAAATGTTGTATTATTTTTGTTTCAGCCTAATTTTTATGCCTGTGTTTCTCTAAAATGCTCTTGTTCTCCACTATATTTCTTCTTAAAGGCACTTTGCAAAAAAGGTGCCACATACACTAAACATACTACTCCAAAAGACAAAGGGAATGAGATAAAGAAAAATAAATTTTTGTGTGAAGACTTCTGTGGGAGCAATGTAAGCCACACTTCTCAGCCTGGGATATTTGTCACTTAAAGCAATGAGTGAAGCGTCCTTAAGACCAAATGGTTTCAATGAAAGTGTGAATATTAGCACATATATGCATGACTGTGGGGGCTTAGATGCATTCATGAGATTGTGAGCATGTGTGAGGTGTGTGATTAAACTACTATCACTGGGGACTTCTTTGTCTGAATAAAGCTTCCAGAGGCCATACCATTTACAGAGCCACAGAAAGACAATGCCCCCCCCTTAGACTCCTACCTCCGGCTCCAGTTCTCCTCTGCGTTTGTAAACGGCTTTCTCTCCAGTCAGTCCATCAATGATCTTCGCATCATCCAGTTCCCCCAGCGCCTGGTTCTTCAGCCACTGCCTCTCCTTCCCTTTAGCCTGTAAGTGAAATCTCACCACATTAGAGCAAGTAGCATCAGAGTATCACAAAGTGGTATGAACAAGGATTAACTCGCAGTAATAACATTTAAATTTGAAACCTGGAAGGTCTGCTTATAACACAATAAAATATTTTAACAATAATTCACTATTAGTCCAAAAGTTTGTACACACCTGATTATTAAACATTTCAATTAAACATTTCAATTAAAGCTCTCTGAAATGTCTGTTTTATAGCTCACCATGTCCTAAACAGAAAGAAAGCCTATGCAACCTCGATAAAGACCTGAATGTGGTATGAAAGAAGTTTTGGTGATGTATGTTTGGTGAATAGGGTGACTTTTGGCTTTTAGTGTTTCCAAACATGTCTTCACAGATCAACTCTATATGGGGTCAGAATAAAATAAGATTGAAAATTTTAAATTTAGGATTAACAGATGTGGTCGTAACCTCCACAGCAACATGAATCATTGTCCAGCTATGGACAATGGGCAGAAAATCAACATACACAATTGCACATGTGCTTCCCATTTAGATGCTGGTCCTTCTGGCGCTCTCGGATCTGCAGCATCATCCCACACACTGCTTTCTTAAGTCATCCCCATCATTCACACACAGATAACACAGAACAAAGAGCTACAGCCATAATACTGCATCGAGTCAGGAGAGAAACATCAGCAAGCTGCTACAATTCTCCACAGACATTTACTACAGTACAAAGGTTCCCAGAATAGATGAGATCATCAAGACTATTTTATGTCATTTCTCACAGCCTGGAAAAAACCTAGAGGTTTATGAGGAGGAGTTAGCTTTGTTACTAGTGTAACAGCAACTCCATATAGGCGTAGGCAAAAGGTTTATTAGCCTGCAATACAGTTCAAAGTGGAAGGCAGCTCAATACTGCGTTAAATTATATTGATTTACTAATTTTGATTTTGTGATATCTCAGAAGGTCCCAATATTTCAAATTTGCTTTCTAACAAATGACATCTTCTTTGCGAATATCCAGACCAAGAAAGTACAAACAAATACACTGTGTGTCTTGATGAATCATGGTATTCCCATTATCCAATTAACAATTACTGTGGTTCATATAACACCGACCATGTCACATTGAGGTGTTTTTAATATACTACCTGGGAAATTGCAATCACAATATGCACTAGTGCACTGAACAAAACAACATATCCAAGTCTGAACTCAAGTGTACACATGAGTCGCAAATACACTACACAGAGTCTAACAGAGCTGATCTATGAAAGCTCTCTAAAGACATTACCAGGGCAGTGCCCTTCAAGTGTTCTTTGACCTACTCCCCTGCACACGGTCATGAGAAAAAGAGGTGAGAAGATGAAAAAATAACTCTTCTACTTCCAGGTAGTAATGCAGAAGGATAAAGAAGCTATCATTATCCTAATACATATCCTCCAAAGATGATGACAATTCTGCCAATCAGAAAGTCCTTTACTGACAGTGTTCTTTCGCCTTGTTCTGTACTACATGTGTGCCGTAAGCACTTGCAGTAATAAGAACTGTATGAAGACATATGCCACAATGTGCACTGATTACAGATCAAGCAAACATTTACAGCTTTTTGTGCCTTTCTCTAAAAAACAAGGTTCTGTGGCTGTTTGTGCTTTGTATTTAGTTCTATGTTAAGTGGCTCTCTTTCAAACCACAATGATCCACTGGTGTATACATCCAGTCATCTACCAACAGTGTGAAAATGGCATTACGGTAAAGTAATACAAATTAAACGGATTCATCTTTTTGTTCCCTGAAAATACTCAACAACTAACCTTGTAACCAGTAATATAACAAGTAAGCTTATAACCACTAACGTAAGTCTAGTAAGTAAAACATGACCCAGTTTGAGGCAAACATACGATGAATTGCACCCATTTTACTGCTTACTGATGGCTGTAAACTTTCATTACACTATTTAGCTACAACACAGTTCCAGTGCAAAGGAGAAAAAAAACAAAAACAAAAAAAACACCACTTAACAACAAAAAACTCAAAAGCACTACACATGCCTCTGCAGATAAGCATTTGGGGTAAGCAGGAAACTGTGTACACTTTATTCTACACTAGACTACATGGGGCCGGCATGAATGGATAAACAGCGAATAAAGGCTGACGGTTGAACCTTTGGCATGGTAATGAACTTTAACTGCCACGTCTATGCAAGATGGACCTGCGACGAACAATACCGAGGTGCCCTGGCTTGACCACACATACTTAGGCCACCTGCCAAATCTTTATCACAGCCACATGTATGTAAGCTTAGATACCACTGCTTCAAAGAGCAGCAGACAGTTTCCAAGAGATACTGAAAGAAGCCATGATGATGTGTATACGAGAGGCCGAAGGGAAACGAAGGGAGTGTGTGTTAGGTGGGAATCCCTGTCAAAGTGTTTTCTCATAAACATGTCTGAGGTGTTTGAGCAGAGCTTGTGTGTGAAGCTGCCAGAGAGGAATCTGATCCTGATGCCATAGTGCTCCCTGTCACTGCACTGGGAAACCCCAGGAGTGCAGATGAAAGGCAGCCAAAAAGCTGCTCTCTTTCTGCTTCAGTGCACCACTGTGGCCTGCGATGCCAGACGTCCACTTGAGGGGGTCACTCAGGGCAGCAACACTACCACTATGGGTCACGGATGAATTGTTTTGTGCTTTGGAAATAAAAGTAAGGGGAAAGAGATGGAGCTCCTTTGTCTGTGTGTGTGTGTGTGTGTGTGTGTGTGTGTGTGTGTGTGTGTGTGTGTGCGCGCGTGTGTACATGCACGTCAAAGGAAGGAAAAATGGTAACGCAGACAGTGTCTTTGAAGGACTGAACACACCCTTGCAAGCACAGATTTCACAGCCAAGTTCAGTTGAGCCATTCTACATAAAACAAACTATTTGAATCCATTCTATAGGTTACTGGTTGGTAAAAGGGCATATAGTAACAGGGTTTAAGTTTGCAGCTTAGGTCAATCATTAATGAAAGCCATCAGACACATGGTGCCCACCTGGTCCTGAACACGTTATTTTTATGTGTGGAAATGTACTAAATTGATACAGTGTTAATTGAGAGAATCAGGGTTGGTGTGTTTAGCTTGATAGCCCTAACTATAATCAGGAAAAAATGAAAAATGGACAAAAATATATTTTTTATTCCAACCTTATCTTCATCAGATGAAACTGTAGATGTTTTTTAGTGGCTGATAAGGAATATTTACTTGCAGACTGTCCAGAATGATGCGAAGGGACTGGACCTGGCGCCGGACCGCTTCAGAGAAACGCTCGTATGTGGCGGCATCGTACTCGCTCATCTCAATCTCCTTCAGCCTGAAACACAAATTGTAGGCTGTGAACTGGAGACGCTTTTTGACATCACACATGCCATTTCACTCAGATAACTGCATTGCAGAACATCATAAGGTTTCATTATTAAAGGGGAAGGTACAAAGTACTCTCTAAAGTAGTATTCAGGCTGGATTAGTTTCACCACAGAAAGCTCTATAGTGTAATTTGTCAGAGATTTGACAATCGGATTCATATAGCATCGAGTATCTGTGCAATTTCCACAGAGAGCCTGGATGGAAATGTCATAGCCTGTGACAGGCAGGACACTCAGTAACAAGAACAACATAGCAACCATGGTAGCAAAAATAAACAAAAAAATACACAAACTCTACAGCTTACAGTAGGCCTGTCCTGAGGACAGTGGAACTACATCAAGTTGTGCTTCATTAAATCATTCCTGTTTTAATGCGCCAAGTTATAAAAAAACACATTGCTGTTCATGGAATAATCTTTGACCATTATACTGCCTAGCAACCACCATCTACCCTACAAAAAATAAATATATAAATAAATTAAAATCCAGTGCAGTGTACAAAATGCTAACAATACTAATTTAAACATATCAATGTTCAATAAATCACTAATATCAAATATTATTGTTTATTTACAAATTTGTCACAAAGACTGCATGAAAAATACCTGACCTTTCTTATCAAAAATAAAATATAATATAGTGTGGAATTTTTGGTAAGGTTTTAATGTAAAATGCACAAAAGGAGTAAACTGCAATACCCTATTCATCACCCCGGCATAAAAATATAAATGCATCAAATACAAGTGCTTCCAAATATACGTAAATGTTTTCAGAACACAGAAAGGAAATTAAAAAAGGTACATAGATGAAAACACAAACTTGAAATGTATATTAAATTAATAAAACAGCAATACACGATGTGTCCAACTGAAGTATTTGTTCCTGACCATTTGTTCCTATGATATGCACTGCGCAGTTATATTATATTGCGTTAAGTAAAACTAATAAAATCAAAACTGGTTTTATTTATGAAAGAAAAATTCTCATTTTGTGCTTCATTTTTTTCTGACACTGTGTATGAACACTTTATTTAGCAGCCTGGCCTCACCACGGGGTGTGTGTGTGTGTGTGTGTGTGCGTGTGTGTGTGTTTATGTGTCTGTATGTAAGAGAGAGAAAAGAAGTACAAACTGTAATCAGAAGGCATGTGATCAGACAAATTTTTTACTCACAAAGCCTTCAGTTTTCCAAATTAACAGAAAAGGTCAAACTTTTATACTTTAGTCAGACAAAACAGTATTAATTGCCTAATTTTCTCAGAAGTTTAAACATCTCCAGATTCTGCGTTGAACACTGCTGCTTAATGGCGGATGTCTGGAGACAACTGTATGACTACAGCCCCTTTCAGCAACACAGCCATCCATCAACGAGAACAATAGAGAACACTTGAGTGTGGGAGGCCCCTAATAAGTTCTGTTGTGTATGTGACAAGCCCCGACAACCTTACTGGCAGCACACCCACCAAGCTGCCCCGCCCACACTCATCCTGGATCAGCGCTTTTTTGGGAATGTAAACAGTGCATGTTTAGAGCTTGGTCAGGCGCTAGTGGCTGCAGTGTTTGACTGACAGCTCTGTGTATCGGCAGCAGGCGTGAGTGGCTGTCCAGGTGAGATGTGCTGAAGTAAAAGCCAATAATCCTCACAGGCTCATGCTAATCCCACAACACTCTGATCCAGCAGGGGTACAAGGGCAATCCAGTGTGTGGCAGAGGGGGGAGGTGTGCGTCTAAGAGCTGTTTGAAGTTATGGAAGAGAAGCAGAGCGTACTATGTGCAGACCACAGTGCTGAGTGCGTGTGATCTCAGGTGTGCACCCATACACACACAGGTTCTTTCACGAGTGAGATCAGAGACGGGTCTGTCTCATCTTGTCACACTGTTGCACACTGTTTCATGTCAAAAGAAATAATCCACCTTCATCTCCCACTGCCATCTGGAGCAGATGTGTGAAAAGCCCGCTTTAAGAAGCCCTCGCTAGCTGATTGGAAGGAGGTATGCTGACCCGCAGCTTTGACAATCAGTGTAGGTCGGTGCAAGTGAGTGATAACCTCTCTACCTCGAAACAGTAACAATCTGCAGGCTTGCTCTGTGAACGCACCATATACTCCCTGCTCTGCCTTTCTCTCGCCTGTTTCACTCTCACACACTCACACAAACACATTTAGAGTGGTGCATGGCTGTGGGTTTCCTGACTCTCCTCAGAAGCTCACATTCTTTGTGCAGTGTTATTGGAGAAGGGACAGGCCACGCTGCTATTTTCTCCAGAATTCCAAGTCTGTCCACAGACCAGAGAGAGGAGGCCAGCATGGCCAGTATGAGACAGAGAAAGAGAGACAGAGACACATAGACAGAGAGACAAAGGGAGAGAAATGGAGACAGACAAAGACAGAGAGAGCGAGAGAGACAGAAAGAGAGAGAGAGAGAGAGAGCGAGAGAGAGAGAGAGAGAGAGAGAGAGACAGAGAGAGAACAACAGAGAAAATGAGAATAATAAAGAAATAAAGAGACAGAAAGAGAGAAAGCTAGCAAGACACGGAGAAAGAGATAGATCAAGAGAGAGAAAGAAGAGAAAGCTGGAAACAGGAAAAGAGTGAGTAAAGGAGTGAAAGAGGAATAAATGAGAGATGAGGAGAATGATGGAGTCAGAAAGAAGCAGACAGACGAATGGATAGACGGACAGATAGAAATAGAGAGAGAGAAAAAGAGAGAGAGAAAGAAAGAAAGAAAGCAATAAAAGGAGACCAAGACAAAGAAAGACAAAAGGAGAGACAGGGAAGGATGAGAAGAAACTTAGTAAGGCTCTGCTGGTCGTCATCACTCTCCCCAGAGGCCTGTTCAAACAGAATGACTTGGTGGTTTTTTACATTTTTGTCACAGCCAAACCCAAATGACTGACGATATCCTACTTCCTGTGAAAACCCCCATCACAACAAACTTTCTGTGAGATTGGACCACTGAGAACGTGACAAGAAGCATGTAGTAACTGTCACACAATGCAGACCCAGGAGTAAGACATTGTGAGAGAGAGATAAAAACAGCAAAAACATGAAAGAGAAACCAGGACATCAGCCTTCACTCACATATATAATACACCTATGTTTTAATTCAGAGACTAAGACAGGGACCAAAATAGATCCCTATTGGCGTTTTAAGACAATATCTTAGGACACTATTAACAGAATGAAATTCCAGAGTGATTTTGAGGGCACTGCAATCTCCAGGAATGCACTTTTAATTTCTAGTGACCACCATAGATCACTACATCAGTTCAATGTATACCAAAGTACATTGCTTTCTTGAGTCAATGAGTAAATTAATATTAGCTAAACTGATCAGACTCTCTTGACTCCCTGCTAGAAAAAAGGCATTTACCGTCTGCCAAACAGCAAAACACTGAATGATAGCTGCTAAAAATAATGGAGCAAAAATGGTCAAACATTATATGTTAGTCCTTAATCTTTTTACAGTTGCGAAGAGTGTCACACAGTTTGGTGAATACTGATGCAGGCTGATGATGACAACGATCTAATGTCATTTACTGATTACTATGTTTTCAGCGCTGTTTTACTGATTTAATAGTTCACTCCTACAATACAGTATTACATATTATTCTAACCATACTGCATTAAAAGTTGAGCAGTTGTTTAAAGTACCCAAAAGCAAGTAAAATTGCATTCCATGAGTCCTTTAGAGTCTTCAGATCTAAATTTTGTTACTATAAAACCAACTACAGGAGCTTCTCACAAAACAGGGGAATTGCTTTCATCCCACATTTATTGATACTTAGCTCTTAATTTTTCTTTAGGCAAACTTGTGTCATTTCAATATCAGGTGCAAAGTGCTACGGGCTTGCGTGTTTGTGAAAGCTGTTTCATATGCGCAGTTTGGGTGTGGACACAAGGAGCACGAAGAACGTGAAAGCACAAACAGAAGCTTCCTTCATGACCAGGCCCTCTCAGACTGCACCGTGTGGCTTCTCTCTCTCTCCCTCTCTCTGTCTCTTGCTCTATCGCTCTCTGTCTCTGTCTCTCTCGCTCTCTCTCTCTCTCTCTCTCTCATGAATCGCGGTATTCATGAGGTGCATATTTGGGATAGCTAGCTCTGGTGGAGCATTCTGTGGGTTCTGAAGCAGTCAGTAGCAAAGTCTCTGTCTTCTGCAGTCTCATGCTTGATGAGCCTCTCTGTCTCATGTACTTGACAATGCACATGTACACAAACATACACACTCCCAAACACAAATACACACATGCTAATCAGAAGCATTACCAAGGCATCAACGACATCGTAGTTCATTGCTCAGATAAAAAATACGAAAAGTGAAATAACATATTCAGATTTAGCATGGATGTGAGGGAAGGTTCCGATAAGGGTGGTCTTTTAAGACATTTTCTAAGACATTTTCTCATTGTCAAAATGGTCTCAGCGCACTGGAATGTTCATGTCCTGAAAATTCTCACTATGCACCATAAAGTATAGTAAGCACAAGCTGTTCTTTATGGTGCCTGGCAGTAAAAGCATCATGTATCCAGTCGGACTTTGGAAAAGTGTTAAAACAAACAAGAGTGAATGCTGTATATTAACTCACTTGTCTTATATTAAATGTTTATTTTTCAAACTTTTGAACAATATGCTAGCAATGCATGCTATTATCCTCATTTTCTATAAGCTGAAACAGCAACTTGTTTGTTGATTAGCTAAACAGCTGCATAAGCTTCTAAAATAAGGCATTAAGTCTACTGAAAGAGCTTCCTAACACTTTAAACAGTGCTAAGCATAAATGTTAAATGTTTGTTTAGTCATCAGCTGACCATGTTTTAGCAACAGCTGCCAGGAAATGCTTAAATAATGCTTAAGATGGTTAGCTTGACACTATCGACACATGCTAGTGGAAATAAGCATTATGCTGGCACCATCAACATCAATCAAATTAAGGCTTACGTGCATTAAACATTGTGACTTTGTCTTCATTAGGATCTCAGAGTAAAAAAAATGAAAATCATACATGGTTTGAATATCTGATTTAAAAAAATATATGGATAAACACAACACAGAAAAGGAGCCGATAATGTTGGTACTACTCCTCATCTGTGTCACATGGGTCAGTGTCTGAATGTTCTTGCTTCTGAGACCTATCCTGTGCCTAAATTCCAATTCACTATATATGGAACTAATGAGTGAATCGAGACACAGCCTGAGTGTCTGAGGGATGGGAAAAGGCAGTATGTGACTAGAGAGAGGGAGGGATGAGTGTACCTTTCTTTGAAGGCTTTCTCTGCCATTTCTCGAGCGGCTCTCTTCACTTCATCAGGCACAGCGTCCTTCTCGGCCTGGGAGATCTGGTACACTTTGTGGCCAGCGTCCAGACGGTAGGGGCCTCCTTTCCCCCCAAGGCCTGCTGTGTCTCTGCCCCCTACAATACAACCCATATACCATATGACACAATCAAGAATTGCAGGCCATGGTAGGAGCAGCTCTGAGAAAGTAACCTACCTGTGCCTCCTGCCCACTGATTACCCCCTACATGGGGGGCATTCCTGGGGTCGATCTTGCCATGTTTTGGTGAGCTGACACTGAGACCACTGTCTCGCTGAATAGTAATCTGAAAATAAGACAATGGGAGAATTACATCTGTCTGTGCGTTTATGAAAACACATCGCTTAGCAGTCACCTTATGCATCACACAATAACAAGGGTCTGTGTTTGGAAGTTTTGCATACAAGTGAAATGGCTCCTTCCTGTCAAAGTTGACACTTCTTGACTGTGCTGACTTACAAAACCTTCTAGACTCTCCAGAGACTCCACATCAAAAGAGCAGAGTGTTCTGCAAAGACAGTGGGAGGACGGAGCCCCCATGTTTTGGGAAAAACCCTCGTTTCCACCCAGTCTTGACCTATAACAGAAGCTTTGTCGACCAACTCAATTTCGTAATGCAGAACCATTCTCTCTTTCCTCTCTGATCTCTTTTCACAAAGACCCTTAAAAGCATGAGCCACTGAGCAGCTCCCTGAAGCCCACGCACACATATCTAGGAGACTGAGACTTTCTCATGACCTTCACACACTCCTCCTCAGTGCCTGCTGGGGTGCTATTAGTGGTTAAAAGCACTGCTATAGAACAGTATGAATGGCCTAGAAGCATATCAGCACCTTGCCTCTTTAAGAGTACCCCAGTGGGAACAAAGCATGCAGCATGTGCTTTCTCAAGAGATTATGATCAGTATTACACAAACTTCACACACATTTCTCAGGAGGTAACAGTCCTCATACAAGTCACAAGTAAACTATGTTTTGTGTCTAACAAAAAAGTACGCCAAAGACAAAGAATGTGTTTAATAGCAGGTGCATATTGGGCAGAACATGTTTTCGTTTTGCTGAGTAACGATAAGAAGAACATTTGAAACTGTCTTATGCAATCTAAGAGGAACAGTTGCTCTGAGGCCCACCCTGTTTGTTCCATTGACTGATATCAGTTGTGCTGAGCTGTACATAGTGAACAACCTTCCACACACCATCAACGCACAACCACTGATATGCATTTGGATGAACAGACAACAAGAACCCAGGACTTGACATCCATAAAATTCAGGGGTTTATAATTCAATTATTAATCTTAAGACTTGTATTAAGTGACTGCTAGTAATTATTTGAGAACTAATATGAAACGCACAAATTTGGGAAGAATTATTTACATTTCTCATGGGTTATTTAAATTACGCATGTAGAGTATACTGTTTCCATATATGCTGACAAATGGCATCACTTTAAAGCTCTCCAATCAATGCAATGTAATTTACACAGGCCATCTTACAATTACTGGCAAAAGCTGTTTATGATTAGTCAAGTATTGCTTTATAACCAAAAATAAGCTTGAATAGGCAGGTATAAATAGCTTCTATTGGCAGCAGCGCATAATTATGGGTTTATAT
>JBBJLS010000002.1:13286050-13328310 GCA_037577275.1 Bryconaethiops microstoma
AGTGCTCATAAAGTTTATAATACATTCCCAGAAATTAAACTTAAATATACCCCAACCAGCCTACTTACTCTCTCTCCCCCTCCCCACTCCCCCCCTCTCCTTTCCTCTTTCTATCTTTCTTTCCCCCTTTCTCTTTATCTCTTTCACCCAATCCTCTTTTATACCTCTCTCTACAAATATGTATATATATATGTATGTGTGTGTGTGTGTGTGTGTGTGTGTGTGTGTGTGTTTGTGTGTGTGTCTGAGGAGCAACATGAAGATAATTCAACGAGGTCGTTTGCCCAGGGGTTTGTTTGTCTGTTTTATTATTATTTCAAGTGACAAGAATTGATCTTCTAGTTCAGACAGGCTGATTTTACACTTTTCTCATTACCTATTTATCATTTTCAGGTGTGTGTGTGTGGGGGTGGGGGCGGGCTTTATGAAACCAAATATTACTATTATAGGGGAAAGCTAAATAAGTGAAAAGTTGGTATATTTGACTGCTGCTCCTCATGAAGGAAGATGTTTTCTAGAAAATGTGTTTTTTAGAAAAAGTAAAGGCCACAGTTGATCTTTTGGGGGCTAAGCTTTAGCATCATGCAAACTGGTTATCAAAATTATCACTCACCTCAAATTGTGTGGAAGTGTTGAGTAATCTCCAATAGGCTTACTTGTGTGGATGCTGACACACTTTAGGACTTTAGAACACACACACATTTAGTGCTTTGGCATTGTGGTCGACCCAGCACCATATAGACACAGTTACACACATCACTCATATCCTTCAAGTCAGAAACACTCTCTCCATCAGTGTGTCTTCTTCCCACAGTACATACTGGTGCCATCATGGTGTACACATTCCTGGCTGGACTCCAGCAACTATTTTCCAATGCTAAAATGACTCATGCATTCCCGTTGTTGGTGCTTTTGATCATTGACAGCTGTTAACATAGGCGCTCGGACTGATTGGCGGCTACACAGCCCCCTACCAAACAGGAATGTATGCAATGTGTGTTGTGTGTTTTCGGCCTCAGTGGCCCTTCTGCCAGTTATGACGAGACAGCGTAGCCCTTATGATTAACTTTGGTTGCTCAATGCCCTGTCACCAGTTCATGGTTTGTTCCTCTGTGGACTACTGTCACTAGGTTCTTATCTCTTAGAGTTGCTCCAACCCATGATATAGCTCAAATAACTCATGTCTTTATGCCTACCCATTTCACCCACACATTCTCTGTGAGAACTGACTGTTTCCTTTATGATAGCAATATTTTAATGCTGTAATGAGCAGTCCAATGATTGTGGGTGGTCATGTCCATGTGTGCAAGTCAACCTCTTTGTGCTGGCGGAATGTCCTCAGGTTGACAGAACACATGGATATTTTCATGGACGTCATTTGCATGATTTCATTTTCTGTTCCTGTTCTTTTACAGCCACTCTTGACAGGTCAAGCGTTAGCTTAGCTGCAGGTCCAACTCACTACAGTGAAGACAGAACCAATCCACAGCAGAACCAACCCGCCAGGGTAACATAAATCTCTTGTTTTTTCTTACTACCACAGAGGTTCAATGATAGCAATATATGACGTTAAGAGATTTCACATTTCACTTCACATTTCAGAGACTTCACATTTCACTATGTATTTGGATGGTTGACTCATGAAGTGGGGCAGCTGGTAGCCTAGTGGTTAGGCTGTTGGCCCTGTAGTCAGAAAGTTGTGGGTTCAATTCCCAAGACTGCTAAGCATCTCTGAGTTACCCTTGAGCAAGGCACTGTCCCCACACATTCCTGCCCGAACGCTCTGTTCTTGGCTGCCCATTGCTTCACTTGGTGAATGGGTTAAATAGAGAGGAAGAATTTTGTGCTGTTCACACTGTGTGCTGTGGTGTGTTAACGTATGACAGAATGGTCACTTTTACTTCAAAATGCAGTTTTGGTTTCTTTAGGGGCTTAAACCACAAGTATACGGGGATCTCAAGTGGCACAGGTGTTGGCCCAACCATCAGTGGGCTGATCCCTGGTAATGCCACAGCCATTCATGTTTGGTGTCTAAGAGCACAATTGGCTTTGCTCTCTCTTGGTGGGTAGGATGGCCCAACCCCTTCCCTCCACCATCACTCTCGACAGTGCTAACCAGTCAATTTGACATAACAGAATTAGTGATCTCTTCTAAGTGTGAGCAGTTTGAAAAGACTGGTGGTATGGTGGAACTTCACGTGCCTGGTCCTCATTTTTCCAATGTGGGTTTCCTCACAAGTTGGCCTTATTGTAACAACCTAAAATATTTCCATTTCCAAAGGCATCTAAATACCTTTCCCATATATTTAGATGCCTTTGGTGACCTTTGTTTGTAAGCAAAAACTCATATTGAGAATATAAGTGGCAGTTTATAAGTAATTGAAATTATTTTTCTCAGATGCGAGGTGTCAGATCACAGGCCACTGCCTATCCCCATCACAGCTGACTTAAAAAAACATGAGGGTCCCTTCAGGGGACTCTGTGAGATAGAGAAAAAGGGGGAAAAAAAAGTTTGGGTAATTTCATGGTAAATTACAACCAGGTTTACTTGCAGGAGTCGGTTAAAGGCAGATTTGGCTCCACAGGGCTGAATCACTGTGGGTCCACTTGAGTGGACACACACACACACACACACACACACACACACATATGCACACACAGTGCCGGCATCTGTCTGTTCCAGCACCTGCAGTTCCCCCCCAGTTGCCCCTCAATAAATCACTATAATTCCCCTAATTGCCATATTGCAATTGCGGTCACCCTACATGTGTGGTCAGTGCGACCTGACCTCTGGCACTCTGGAAACCATGGTGGATCTGGCGCATGCTCATCAGATTCAGAGAGTTGTATATAAAATGCACAGCAGAGCAAACTTTACACTAGTTTTCAAACATAAAAGTAGTTTGCTATAAATTGGTTTGTTGAAGAGAAACATTACAGTGGTGGTGAAAGTCACTGACCACAACCCACATACCCTGGAATATTTTTACCATCCAAATTCACCAATGTGCCTTCCTGTGTTTTATTTATAATGTTGATGATGGTAAAATATAAAAAACAAAAACACACAAAATGTTACTTTGTGACTATTTTGTCTCACAACACAATTAACTAATTTTACAAATATTCTTTAAGTCAAAGTCTTCTCAACATGATCACAAAACATTGTGTCAAGCATCAGGCAGCGTATTCATAACCATTTCACAATATTACTGTTAGGTTCTTACCAAGATAGGCCCAGAGTGCAGAATAAAACAGGCAGCAATATTCCATAGATCAGCAGACTATTAAAAAATGATACATAGTTCCAAAACCAAAGGGCACACCAATAAGCAAACAAGTCCGAAATGTCATAAGAAAGAGCTGAGTCCCAGAGTAGAATCCAAATAGTCAGAGTTCAGAAAGGCAAACTGAATCAGTGAACAGAAAAGAGCGGCGAGAGAGGAATCAAATCTGAGAAAGACAGGCAGGGTAATTCAAACCAGATAAATTCGAATAACAAAATACAACGAACGCTCAGTATGCAGGGATAGTCCATAGCCACGCTTAGCAAATCTGAATGCAGAAGTCTGAAGTATTTATGTCCATTATTTAGAGTCAGGTGAATTACATCTAGGCATTAGGAATCTGATGGGATCAACTTATTCATGAATTGCGGCGTGCTAAGTCACTGTGGCCTCTCTGGAATCCAACGTTTGGTGCCAATTCCAGGGCACTGGTGACACACAGCACATGTGGACCCCCTACAGTTTGCCTATCATGCCAACTGTTCACGGGATGATGCCATCATCACCGTTCTTCACCTGGCCCTCACCCATCTGGACAAAAAGGACACTTATGTGAGATTGCTGTTCATAGACTTCAGTTCAGCATTCATCACTGTCATTCCTCAGCCTTTGATAAACTGAGAAAAAATTAGACTGCTGGGCCTTCTTTTGCTACTGGGTCCTGGACTTCCTGACTGGGAGACCTCAGTCAGGAAGAATTGAGAACAACATCTCCAGTACCACAACGCTGAGAACAGGGGCCCCTAAGACTGTTCACGCTGCTGAACACAACATCAAGTTTGCTGATGATGACACAACCATGGTGGGTTTGATCAGTGAGAATGGCGAGGAGGCATATAGAGAGGAGGTATGGCGAACAGAATGGTGCAGAGCCAGTAATCTTTCTTTGATTTAAGACAAAACAAAAAAGATGGTTGTCGACTTCATGGGAACATGCTGTGATCACTCTTTGCTGAACATCAATGGGTCCTCAGTGGAGATCATCCAGAGCACCAAGATCCCTGGGGTTTTCATCACTGAGAACCTTACATCAGGATGAACCTCCATCGCCAAAAAAAGCCCTACTCTACTCCCTGCTTCCCCCAGTTCTCAGTTCGTTCTACAGAGAAACTATAGAGAGCATTTTCTGTACGGTAGTTGCATCCTGGCATGTTACAAAAACTGTGCAACATCAAATGCATGATCCAACAGAGGATAGTAAGGACTCCTGAAAAGTTTGACTCCTCTCACACACATCTTTCGTAGACATTTACACCACATGCTACATCCTAAAAGCATTGTAGACAACACATCCCCCCCACACCCTTTGACAGAATGATTCACAGTATCTGGGCCTTAAGGATGGGGACAGTTTCGTTCTCCAGGCCGTTCTCCAGACTCCTAAATTAGAACTGAGTAACAAACTGTACATCACACACACACACACATACACACACTCTCAACTAAACTGCTTCCTTTCTCTCAATCAAATAGCATACACACATAAACAAAGATTAATTACTGCCACAGTAAATACCCTGTATTTATTATATACTGTCCTTTTTTCTAACCTTGTTGTTTATTTTTGCACGATTAAATCTGATCACTAATCTAGAATAGAGCTTTTCACATAAAACCACTCTGAATTGCATTTTAAACATTTAATTGTAAATAGTGAGGTGGACACGGGGTACATTTAATTTGTTGGCAAACTACCCCTTTAACTATAGATATGTGAAGACCATGAAACAGACAGGAGCTATTTTAGTTTGTGTGTGTGTGTGTGTGTGTGTGTGTGTGTGTGTGTGTGTGTGTGTGTGCGTGCGTGTGTCCATAACAGTGGATGTGTTACTGCTTGAAACTAGTTGTTGTTTTTGGAAGCATTGTGATGTCACCGTCGCTTTAGCCAATCACACGGTGCCTGTCTTAATAAGACCAAGCAGGTTAAGACTGAGGGATGAGACATGAAAAGCGTTCTGAATGATTTTAATTAAAATGCACCATGTGTGTGTGATTTTATGACTAATCCATTCTGACAGGTTGTTCCCCTGCAGCATCAGAAACATGCTGAGACTGTTTCATGTCTCTTTTTGCAGCGTGTGTGTGTGTGTGTGTGTGTGTGTGTGTGTGTGTGTGTGTGTGTGTGGGTAGGTGTGCCCGCTTGTATCTCCTCTTTACTGTGTTGGACTGGTAAATGGAATGTGAGTGTGACCCTCCAGCGTGCCAATGCATGATGGGAAAATTACTGTGCCATTAACACCCCTCAGGCTTCAGGGCGCCATGGCAACCATTTGAAGGGTCCAAACAGTTGCTGTCTGTTTCCTTGCCTTGCGTCCTCCCCTTTTTCTTTCTGTCGTTTTTCATTTCTCGCCCACTCTTTCCCCCCTCAGGTCTTCTCTCTGTCTCTGTCTCTCTCTGCCTCTCCCTCTCCCCCTCTGTCTCTCTCTCTCTTTCTCTCACATACTCTCAACCATACTAGCACGTCTGTTGCTGCTCAGAAATATCTACTTGTTGTTAGAGACAAAGTTGCTGATTGGCTGCAGCAGGAAACCAATTAAGTAGGGATGGCTGGATGGATAGATGGACAGATGAATAGATATAAAAATAGATAGACAGACAGACAGACAGACAGACTATATGACCAAAAGATTGTGAAGTGCCTTTTAAACTATATATATTTACATTCTTTAGGACTAAAGGAAGTATTTCAGGACTAAAGGAAGACTATTTCAGATTAAAATTTTCTGTTTTCCCAAACTACATCCTCAAAATCAATGCATGAATACACAGATGGATAAACAGATGGAACACTATAGAGCAGGAAGAATGTTGCTCATGACTGATGAGAGAGTGAGTGATTTAAAAGAAATGAACCAAGACACAAACAACAAGCAATTGCGTTTATGTGCCAAAAGCACACACACACAGTGCTGGACTGGCCATCGGGCATACCGGGCATTTGCCCAGTGGGGCGATAGTAATTTTGGGCTGGCCACGTAATTTTGGGCCGGCGCGGAATCCCGTCAGCACCCCCCCACCCAGAACGACAGCGAGAGGGGCCCCGGCACGGAATCCCATCAGCAGCATCCCTCCTGCTCGGGAACAACAGCGTGGTGGGCCGGTCTAGGCTCAAAATGTCCGGGCCAATTTTTTGTCCCAGTCCAGACCTGCACACACACTCACAGTGCACTGGCGCAGGTACTTCAGCGATTTAGAGTGAGTGTTCAATCAACTCACGCAGCAGGTGGGAAGAGAAGTGTTCTCTGGTCATACACCTCCTACTAGGGAGTAAGCCACACACACACACTTCCATGTCACAACCTGTCAGAAGTTTCAAATCATCATTAACTGGGTTCTCTCCCTCTCTTTCAAACACATTTTTTAGTCTCTATTACACTTTCACTCTTTCTTTCCCTCTCACACCTTTCTCCTCTCTTCTTACATCTTTTTTAATCCTCCCACTTTTACATTAACTTACATTAAATATATATTTTTTTCTTTTTGCTTAAAATTTGAAGATTTGGAAAGAAAAACATCAGAAATCTATTTTTAAAATTATATATAATAATTATGTATATAATAACCTATGGCATTTTTGCATTGCATGAAACTTTGGGAGGAAGCCTTATTTTATATATTGTAAAATTTCTGTTGTCTTCTTTAAACACTGTGTTGCTTTGGGCACCTTGACCTCCGAAGGGGCGGCCCCTCATATACCAGCACTGAACATGCAAATGCTAATTTATGCTAATTTAGCTGGAGCATGAACCTTTAAACATCTTTTTGTTTAATGCCAAGCACATCAGTAAGCTTCTTAAATGTGGAATTTACTCTTTTTTTAACCTTTCATTCATTTTCAAAGAGACGGGTAAAATTGTTCCAGAACCCGCTTCATCGCGGCTTTCCTCTGACTCCGTTCTCCCCCTTGCTCTCGCTCTTTGTTCTCAGGTCTGACTTGTGGCCTAATGCCATTTGACTTGAGAGACAGCCTCCGTTACAGCTGCAAGTGTAGCAGCAAAGCGTCTGACACACTCCGTTAGAGTCATGTAAAAGAAAGAAAAGAGAAAGAAAGCCCCCTCTTCTTCTCTGATTCTGCCTTTTTTCATTCATAATCTCTGAGAATTCCAATTTTGTGGGCTGATATAAGATCAATGCCATTCACAAAAGAATCTTTTATCAATTTATTCAATTGACCCAGAAAAACGGAGTGGGAAACAGAAAGAGAGAAAAAGGGAGAGAGAGAGAAAGGGGGGAATTATAATCTCCAGAGGGGTAATGGACCAATTCTTATACTTTAGAATGCAGCAAGAAAAAATTAATAATTACTAGGGACAACACACACACACACACACACACACACACACACACACAGTTGTGCTTAGCACTCTCTTCACACTAGGAAAAGTAGGTTTTCTTCTCTTTAACATACGTCTCTTCCCTCTGCTCCTCCACTCCTTTCTCTCTCTCTCTCTCTGGATCTCTGTCTGTCTCTCTTCTCCCCTTCTCTACCCTACATGTTCCTTATCTTTAACACCTATCTTTCTATCCCTCTATCTCTCTTCCTCTCTCTCCCTCCTTCCCTCTGTTTCTTGCTTTTAATTTCTCCTTCTGTCTGTCTTTCTCTCTCCACCCCTCTCTTTCTCTCCTCTCCCTGTCTCTGCCTCACCTGTTCATTATCTCCAACATATATCTCACCTTTCAACAGCCCCTCCCATCTCCCTGTGGTTTTGTATATCCAAAATATATCTCTTGAATGAGTGTGTGTTTGTGTGCATGTGTTGTGTGCGTGTGTGTGTGTGTGTGTGTGTGTGTGTGTGTGTGTGTGTGTATGACTGAATTTTCTTGCTCTGAAGACACATGCCACCCACAGTGAGTTCTTGGCCAGCTCTTTTAGCTTTTTTCATTCGTGTTGTTCAAAAGTGCACTAGACACGTTTGCTCCTTGGCACTGCACTTCGTGAGCTAGCTGGCAAAAAATAGTGTCTGTAACTTAGCAACAGTCAAGCACCCACAGCAGCTAGTTATTCTTTATTTTTTTTACACAGTTTTTCTGTGAATGCTCAATTATCCACAAGTTATTGCAGAAAGGACCTTAACTCTCCACATATGGTCCTTAATCACAATGTCCTTCTCCAACAGTCTCTGTGTTTACACCAAGAACAAGGCGTAAAAACTGAATCGCTGTTCCCTTGCTGCTTTAAATTCAAAACAGTATCCACTCCCTGTCCCACCTTTTCCATTGAGCTGTTAGATATCTCACCTCATGTAAATGCGATCTGCAGCTGATGGATTGTGATGAAGGGTAGAGCAGGAACAATGGCACTTCCAGTCTGTAAACTTATTTTAATGGCAGGTGTTGCCATACAATGTGATGTCACTTAAAAACTGATGAAGGCAGCAAATGACAGAACTTCACAGAATGGATTAAGTCGGCTTAAAATAGATGGATGGATGATTGATGGATGTATGGATGGATCCGAATGACCTCTAAGGGATATATAGATCTAGGATGATCTATGATGGTATGTTCATGTGCTGCTTGCTGTTTTTAGCCAATATTTTAGGCTTTGTTAAGAAGAGACAACTTATTAGCTGAATTAGAATGGTTAGTGGTTTGAGCCTCCAGGTGGTTTCTCTTATTGGTGTATGTGAAACAGTTTATGTGCGCACAAACAAAGATGTCAAAAAAAAGCTTGAACTTTTTTCTCTTGACAATGTGAACTAATACATTAGCTATCTAGCTTCACACTGGTTGTTTTGTCTACAGATGTCTACAATCACACAGTATAGTGCAGAATCAATGAAAATTCATATTTTTGGCCGATGAGTGTTAAAATATAAGTGAAATGAATATGAATGCTAATCGTGTTTAGCGCTGGATCATTAAGTAGATTCCCTAAGCTAACTCTATTACAGAGTCATATTTTTTTAAACAACAAACAACACATTAACATACAGTATTGGTTTATATCCCAGTGTTCTTACTAGTCAAGTAATGGTGTACCGAGGATTTGTCTTCACCTTGAAGAGTAAAGAAGTCACTGAATTGACATTGGCTTCGGCTGCAAGTGTTATCAAGGACAAAGGAGAATGCCTTTGAATACCGTTAGGTTGTGTTATCCTAGTATCAATTTTGAACAGGTTTGAAAAAAGCCCACAAAACCCAGACCCTTTGGTAATGGACTGAAGGTCAATGGAAAAAGTACAGCTCTAGCTTTTTGGTATCAAAGGTTGCAGTAATTTGTATAGTAGAAAAACCCAATGACTTCCAAACATTGCAAGGCAAGCAAGGTGGTGTGGTGTTCTGTGCATGAACAAAGCAGAGAAAGGGAACAAAGCAGTAAAGTAAATATGAACTTTTCAGAGCTTATTTTAACACCAGGTGTTGCCATGCAGAGCAAAGTCCCTTAGCAACCAATGAAAGAAGTAAAGAACAAATGATAAAATCTCACAGAATGCTTTCTGTGTGGATGGATGCACGGACAGATGTTCAGATGAACAGATAGATGCCATGATAATATGCGAAGTGGACAAGACAAACAGGATGAAAAACATTTAACCACATATGAACTAAATGGAGGACACATAAACAGCAGCCAAGATGAAAATAAAAATAAAAATAAAACAGTAGACCGAGCACTGTGTGAAACAAAGCCCAAAGCACCCTCCCTATAATTGGTTTTTTTGATATGTGGATACAAGGTGCATGCAGTTTCTGTCCTGTTGTTCATTCCCAGTGCCTGGGATCACGGGACTCTGCTGGGATGAGGCATTAAGGTGCTTGATGGCAGCCAGCGAAAAAATTCCTGCTGGCAGCCAGCTGTTGAAGGTGTTCTTGTCCTGGGGCAATCAATTTTGATCCTAGAGGAGCTAAGTCACAGCTTAGTGACATTCCTGTTCAAATGCACCTGATGTAAGCCAGCATTTAAATTATTAGATTTAGTAAGCTTCATAGGGCGGGGAATTCACTAAACTGTGGTAGACTGTAGCCCTCTGGGATTGGACCCGATGACTCTTGCAATAGGTTACAGTATGAAGGGCAAAAGCAGAGTTGTTTAAAATGTGTTCTATTCTTGCTAGCATTATCTTCTGTCATTGCCTCTACTGAGTCCAGGGACATCTCTGCAATGGAACTGACCTTCCTATTCAACTTCCTGGGGCATTTGACCTTTGCTGTAGTGGCATCAACAGATCACAGCATACTAGAAGAGGACACTGTCCACTCTAGAAAGATACAGTATCCCCAGGAGCCTGCTGTGAAAACAAGGTCTATCTGAACTGACTGAACTAGACTGACAACAGAAAAGCATTTTTTGTAGAAAGAAAGGAAGGTGGTGCTTGAACTTGATCATTCTTCCTCTTTTAACCATACTTACCGGCAAAGAAATATGTGATCATTATGATCAATATGATCATTGCTTTGCATTAAAAGGGTTTTACAGGAAGGATATTGCTGCTAGTAAGATTGCACCTAAATCAACCATTTATTGGATCATCAAGAACTTCAAGGAGAGAGGTTTGGTTGTTGTGAAGAAGGCTTCAGGGCACCGAAGAAAGCCCAGCAAGCGCCAGGACTGTCTCCTAAAGGTGATTCAGTTGTGGGATGGGGGCACCAACAGTGCAGAACTTACTCAGAAATCGCAGCAGGCTGGTGTAAGTGCATCTGCATGCACACTGAGACGAAGACTTTTGGAGGATGGTAGGACGAGGCGAGGACTTTTGGTTCAGGTTCTTTCTCATAGCCCTTTCTAATACCCCAGCAATGCAACATTAGCTGAAGTGGCAGGTCCAGCATCAGCATGTGGGGGAACTAGTTCCACAGGTTCCACAAATGTTATGTGTCACTGGTTCTGCATTCCGCTGAGGTGGTTTGTCCATTTATATCAACAAAGTCTGGTGTATAAACTCTGCTGAAGTGATTTGCCACTATTCACTGCAGATATTCTAATCGTAAACTGTTGACCTTTCTATCTACTAAGAAAATTTACCCCAGTGGTAGTGGTTGCTGTGTATTTGCCACCTAGCTCTTAGCTCATAGAAGTATGCATAGAGGATGTCTGCTATAGGCTGCAGCTTATCTGAACACACATTTCCAGTCTGGCAATTGAAACAGTACTGAAGAGCTGGGATGGCTCCACTTGGACAGACACTGGATTTTGATAGCAAAGAATGGAACATGGCCATTAAATATGAGTAGAGTCACTGTGGAGATAACTAACTTTGTTACAGACTTAATCACTGCTGAACAGTTGGCAGTTGAAAATATCAGACTAATGTCATCACATTTCTTGGTTCTAGTCAGGACTCTAGTTGCCGCATTCTGGACTAGTTGAAGCTTATTTAGGTTCATGTTAGAGCAACCTGCCAGTAGGGCATTACAGTCTGGAGTTAATAAGGCATTCATTATTTTTTCTGCATAAATGTAGGGATAGTGCATTTCTTTGCAATATTTCATTGATTAAGAAAAGCTATTTTAGTAATAGTACCTATATATGTGTGGAATGATTGATCTTTGTCAAAAAGGCACAAATTTTTTTTTATAATTGATAAGAAGCTGGAGAAGCAATATCAAGGATTAGATGTAACAGTTTTTTTCTGACACCTTTTGGGTTTTTCCATATTTAGCAAGAGAAATTTATGTGACATCCATTTATATTCTTTATGCAGTCCTCAGTTGTATTTAATCTATGTTTATCATTTAGGTTAGCAGGGATATGAAGTTATAATGGCAGCCTGTACAATGTAAATGAAAGAGGTCCTAAGAGAGAACCTTGTGGTACTCCATATTTAATTGGTGTGGATTGATGATTTCCCGTTTACACTTATAAACCGATAGCAGTTGGTCAAATATGATCTAAATCAGGATAAGGCTGTTCCTGTAACTCAGGTTTTCTAGTCTGTCTAATAGAACTCAGTAGTCAATGGTGTCGAATGCCACACAAAGATCAAGCAAAACCAGCAAAGATACAAATTCTTTATCAGCTATCTTTACTTCGGGACTATGAGGCCAGAATCCAGACTGGTATGTTTCATAAATGTGATTCGTATGCAGTAGCGAACATAACTGTTGGGCCACAGCTTTCTCTAAAATCTTAGACAGAACTGGTCATTTGGAAATAGGTATATTGAGAGCTTGCATCGATCAAGATTTGTTTTCTTTCACAGAGCCTCAATTACTGCTAGTTTAAAGGCTTTACTGATTACTGATAAAAGAGGCTTTACTGATAAAAGCAGGGTTATAGGAACTTAATCAAGTGTACAGGTAAAAGATTTTGATGATAGTTTAGATTAAAAGATGAAAGCCTCTATGCTACATCGGAATTTTAAAAGGTATCTGCATTGGCTGTATCAGGCACCAGATGTGCTGGAGTAAAACTTCTAGTTGGAATTTCTTGTAAAATGACTTCAGTTGTATTGTTAAAAACTCCATAAAATCATCTTTATTATAGTTTGCAGGTGCCTGTGATTTTGCACCTCCCTGGTTCCTAGTTAGTTTAGAAACTGTACATAATATAAACCTGGGATTATTTTAGTTAGATTCAGTGAGAGATGGTAGATAGGCTGAGAGCGCCGCAATAAGTGCTCTGCTGAAGTCTCTAAGGTTCTCATTCCAGGTGGTGTGGAAAGATAGTTAAACACCATTACGCTCTATTTTTTGAAAGTTTTGCTTTAGAGCACGTGTTTGATTAGTACACTAAGGGATGTACTTACATTTTGATTAAGATGAAGCACATATGTGATGAGGTAGTGATCTGCGATTACTGTGGTCTGTGTAAGAATAGCTATTTTATCCACATGAACACCAAGGGTCAGCGTTAAATTAAGAGTGTGACCACAGTAGTGAGTAGACCCCATGACATTTAAAATAAAACCAACAGTTTTTAGAACTGAAGTAAAGGCAGATTTCAGTGGATCCTGCTTTTTTCAAAGTGGATATTAAAATCTCAAACAATTATTACTTAATCACTGTGTACTGTTAGTTTTGCTATGAAACAACTAAATTCTTGTAAGAACTTTGTATAAAGCCCTGGTGGTCTGTCGACAGTAATTAGAGAGAAAGAGATGTTATTTGTGTCTTATGTTAAGGAAAAGAATGAGCATAAAACCTGTTTTGCTTAGGGCATTTCTGTTAATGGTTCCTGTGTCTCCCTCTCTACCTCTAAATCTAGCATTGTATACATTAGTTCCAGCCAGTGTGGATGGCCTTATTTAGAGCTACAAACTCATCAGGTCTAATCCAGATCTCTGAAAGTGTCAAGATTCTAGTGAGTGATAAGATCTTAAGCAATCCAAGCTTTAGCTTTAGATCTAAGGTTGTGAATTTGCTGCTTGTTTGAGAAAGGTTGATTAATTAATTTGCACACACTTTTTTTCTGTTTAGTTTCGGGGACAGAAACAATCTCACTATGGTGCCCTAGGTCACGACTCAAGGCAGCTGGCAGACAGTCGGTTTTGCCAGTCTGCCTGCGGGCAGGCATCAGTGCTAGTTTGTCAGCAGCCACTATCTGAGCTGCACAGCTGGCTAGCTAACAGGCTATGGGCTATGCTGCAAGAAATGAGAGCAGCACCCTCTCACAAGGAGTAGATACTATCCTGAGCCAAGAGACCAGGCTTGCTGTGAAACTTGGACCAATAGTCAATAAAACCCACATTGTTTTTAAAGCATCACTTGGACATCCAGCAATTGCATGCCCAAAGCCTTAGGGCTACACTGCACTGGGATAGGTCACAGCAATATTACTGCATCAGACATCATCTGGGCTAATTTACACACCTCTTTAACACTACACTTAGTAACCTCTTACTGGCACAGATGAATGTCATTAGCCCCTACACGATTCACTATCCTGTCATACCTATGGCTAGCTAACAGTCAATTGACACTAACTGATATATAAAATATAAATACAAATAAAATCTCCACTGTTACTAGCAAAAGAGAAAGAGGCTGAACTAAACATGCCACACTCACTACAGACAAGGTGCTCAGTGCCCTTCATGCTGATACTTATGTTGCTTATCAGTCCAATCTTCCCCAGGTATGTGGACTGGTAATGTTGTTGACAGATAAAAATAGTTTAATTTTCAAAAATGCCAGGATGACTCACTAGATCCCCCCCACCCCATGAAATGAAAAGAACTTAAACCTGGTCAACCTATGAAAAGTTGCTGAACAAGACAACATTGTCAATCTTGTGCTTAGAGAAGATGCTGATTAACTGTCTGACATCTTCACTGACATCTTTAATACATCACTGAGCCAGGTGATCATCCCAACATGTTTAAAGTCCACCACCGTCATCCCAGTGCCAAAGAAATCTTCAGTATCTTGCCTGAATGACCCTGTTGCACTAACCTCATAAGGTACTTTGAGAGACTTGTGATGTCCCCCATTCACTGGATGTTCTACAGTTTGCATATTGTTCAAACAGGCCAACCAAGGATGCTATATCATTTGCCCTCCACCTCTCCCTGTCACACCTGGATAGAAGAGACACTTATGTTAGAATGCTAATTGGCTTTGCCCTCAGTTCAGTATTCAACGTCATAATTTCAAAAAAGCTAACTGTGAAAATGCGAAACTGAAGTTGGGTCTAAGCACTTCTCTGTGTAAAGGAATCATGGTCTTTCTGCCAGAGAGGCCTCAGACTGTCTGCATCATATTTAGCACCATCAGACAGAGCACAGGGGCTGCATAGGGGCTGTCAACCATTGTTCGCTCTGCTGACCCACAACTACACTGCCAAGTACAGCTCAAACCACGTCATGAAGTTCACTGATGACATGATTGTGGTGGGACTCATCAGTCACAATTATTAGAGATCTCTAGCATATAGAGATGAGGCTCAGCAGCTGGCTGGCTGGTGCAGTGAGAACAATCTGTCTCTTAATATGGATAAAACAAAAAAAAAAGATTGAAACTTCAGGTAACTAGCTCCAGACATCACTCAGCATCAATGACTCCATGATAGAGGTAGTGAAGAACACCAGGTTTTTGGGAGTGCACAGCTCAGACGACCTCACCTAGACCATCAACAACTACATTACATCATCCATAAGCGCCACATCAGAATGGTCTCGCGCATTGTGCACGACTCCTCTCACTTGTACTCTACACACTGCTCCCATCTGGCAGATGCTTTACCAACGTTAAAGCCCGATCGGCCAGACTGTGTGAGAGCTTTTTTTTCACAAGCCATCAACACATCGCCTGCCACCGCACTCCCCCACACATACCCGAACTGTGAACTGACTCTACTTTGCACCTTTGCACTTTACACATTACTCTTTCATGATGCCCCTGCAACCACAAAACACATCAATGTTATATTTGTACATTTCACTGTCTCAGACTAACTGCATTTTCAGAGGCTGCCTATATGTTTATGCTAAATCGCTGTTGATCATATGCACATATAACACACCCATAATTACACTCCAGGATTCTATTCATGTTTTCCACTTCACTCCTGAAAAATACTTTTTGTACTAAATTGCGCATTTTTAACTTCTAGTTTAGAGTTCATATGTATAGTATTTTATGAATGTATATTGTATGTTCCTTTTTTGTACTCTGTAAAATCTGAAGCTGCGCTGTTTCATCTCACTGTAAATGTGTTTATATAACTGAGATGACAAAGTTTACTTTGACTTTGACTTGGAAAAGCAGTAAAATCTCTCTATGATATTCACCCGCCCCCCCCAAAAACCCACATATAATATGTTATACCTTCAGAACTTCACAAATGCACTCACTCTGTTCTAGTGGATTAGCCTGACCTGGCTGAGAACCCAACATTCAGTGGATCCGTCTAGTGCTGTTCCTAAAGGGTGGAATTAGCACTCCAGACACGGTGAAAGAAATGGAACAGTAGGACCCATGCATGAGTTTGATAGAGATACAAGTCCTTTGGGTTGGAAACAGTAAGCAATGTCAGCCTTTCCCGTGCCTTACTACTGACAGAACGGGAGAACGGAAGAGAGAGAGAACAGGGGAAATATTTTGTTTCTACTTCTGCTCTCCTTTCACTCAGCACCAGTCTGGCCTTCTGTGGTTTGGAAGTGAATGCCTTCAGCTCAAGCCATATCTATGTCTTCTGCAGTGTAGTGTCTATCTTTTCACCTACTTAGCGGCCAGACACATGTGTGAGTGTGTGTGTGTGTGTGTGTGCGTGTGTGATATATCAGTTCATATAAACAGCGTATAGTAGCTCTCCTCTAGGGAAAACACATCTATATGCAAATTGTCGGGGACTCAAACACACTCACCATGGGCAAACATATAACGCCACTCGGCTGGAGGTTAAAGACCTGCTACACACACACCGCACACACATGCACGCACACACACATGCACACACACACACAAGTATACACACTCCACCAGCTGCTCTTCTTTCTTTCAGTATTTTTCTCTATTTCCATTGCCTTAGCAATCTAATGTGCCGTGTCCTGATATGGAGTGACCCACACATTTTCCAGCCTGCATAATTGTTTCTGCAGTAGTTTCTCCAAAGTGATCATTTGCATTCATCTTTGAAGTCTTTTGCTAGGGGGGGTGCCAGAATATTTCTTTTCACAAGGGGCTGAAACATTTTAAAGTGGTGCTGTGCCTATGATAGTAATTTTCAATGCCACCATAAGGACGGTACAAATGAGAAAAGGTGGTCAGTAAGAATTTTCAAAACAATTTTTGTCACATGCCCTACCCCCTGTCAGTTGGTTGAAAAAATCTCCTCTCTGTACAGCCAAGATGACACACTTTGCTATCATGACTATGATTTTATGAGGAAAGCAGTTTTCTTCATGGTAATGAAAATAAAGCATTGATCTTCAGCTGCTTTTCCATGCTCCAGAGTTCTGACAGTTTGGTGGTTTGTCTACCACCCTACACACACACACACACACACACACACACATACACTATATTGAGAGTACAGATATCCAAACACATATCCGAACAACATGACTGATGAAGAAACCTAGGATTCATTATAAGAAGGATATTTACCTATATCCTACTTACAAACATCTACTGCAGTTAATCCAGGCCCAATCATGCCAAGGATTTGGCCTAGTAGAACAGAGGTCATTTACATATATCAGTCTTAAAGGTGCAGTATACAAACACAGTCTGATTTCATTCTAAGGGATGAAAAGAGGCTGCGAACTGGTCTTGTGAATGTGAATTACTGTTTGACTGAATTACTTTTTGTAAACCACATAAATCTCATTCTTGAAAGTCAGAAGAAAAATAAAACAAATAATATAGGTTATGGGACTATTAAAATAAGTTCAACTCCTATAACCAGCAACAAAGTGCAGCAGTGAAAGGGTTTTTTTCATTTTTCTTACATCGGAATGAAAAAATGAAATATGAGTAATTACATAATGTACTATGTAAATAAGCTTGTAATTATTTAAGGCTTTTGCTTGTTGTCATTCCGAATGTATGAGCTTCAGAGACTGAGACCCTACAGTCAAATATATTGTTCTGTAAATGTATTTGAGTGTGTGTGTGTGTGTATGTGTGTGTGTGTGTGTCTGCGCATTCAGCATGATGCTATTCACAGTTTCTAAATAGCCGATGGGGTCAGCAGGTCAGAGGGGTGGAGATGTCTGTGTGTGTTCAAGGTTCGGGCGTTGCTCTGGAGATGATTGACAGGGTCAGGGGTATGATAGGAACTTTGTGTGTCACCTCACATCCCTTAATTATCACACCACCTGCACCTCTCTCTCTCTCTTTCTCTCTCTTTCTCTCTCTCTGTCACTTTGGCTCTCTATCTTTTTTTCTCCCCCTCCCACTTTTCTATTTTCTTTTTCTTACTCTTTATTTTCTTTCTCTTTTTTATTCTTTTTCTCTTCCTCTGTTTTTTGTCTTTCTCTCTCTTTTTGTAAGAGTTGTTCTCCATTCTCTTTCTCTCTCTCTTTATCTGTTCTCTCCACCTCCATTTTCTTACTTTCATTCTCTCTCTCTTTCTCTCTCTCTCTTTCTCTCTTCTCTCTCTCCCTCTCTCTCTCTCTCTCTTTCTCTCTATTTCTCTCTTCCTCTCTCTGTCTCTCTCTCACCATTCCATCTTATTTGTCACATCTCCTGACAGTTTGTCTGATGGAAGTATGTGTGTGTGTGTGTGTGTGTGTGTGTGTGTGTGTACATGCTCCAGAAAGATGACCCTTTTCCTCTCCCGCCTCCTGAGCCCCATTGACGCTTCCTGACATGCAAACACAAGCACACACACACACAAACACACACACACACACATAACCCTCACTCATGACTGAAGTACAGAGTTTGTGTGCATCAGTGTTTGGTGCTTAGTCCACAACTCCAGCTCTTCCACGTTTCATCGTAATGCTGCTGTAAGTCATTCTGTTCCTCTTTCTTTCTTTTTTTCTTTCTTGCTCTGTTTATCTTCTCCCTCTATCTCTCTCTTTCTTTCTCTCTCCTTCTAGTTCTCTCTCTCTGTCTCTGTATTGTATGTCCTGTCTTTTATTTCCTCCATCTCACTTTTTTCTCTCCGCTCCTTTTATTCTCAGAACTGGCCCGTGTGTGTGTGTGCATGTGTGTGTGTGCCGCTCTCTGTACGTATGTACCATGCTGGTTTTTCACCTCGTGAGTTTATTATTTATGACAGATTGTTCCCCGGCTGTCGTATTCGGGTAGCGCTGATGAGAATCTGAGGGAATTATTGAGGAAATATGATGCTTTCAGGTTCCTAAATTTTCACCAACACCTGGTATTGCAATCATCCTTACTATGCATCATGTATTTAACCATTTAGAACATAAGGCTAGCAGTGGTGGGCTTATCTTTATATTTTTTACAATAATTTAGTAAAAAAATGACACTAATGCAAAGTCATCTTTACACTCTAGTCTCAGATTTCCACCCTTTTTTCACTTTTTCACACAAAGTTAAACAAAAAATATCTATATATATCTATAAATATAGCTACTTTAACTAATCAAAGTCACTTGATGTCTGTAGGTACAGCTCCGTGCTGTCAGTAGGCATTTTCAACTTTGTTCATATGGTGTATTGCTGTACAGCTGTAAAGAACCACATCACACCAAAGGTCCCACTCTAGACTTTTCTTAATCATCTCCAGCCTTCTCATTGCTAGCTCTCAAAGTGGCACTGTTTTGAAGAATTTGAAGAAAATGTTATTTGAAGAAAATGTTATTTTTCTGAAGTTTAATGACCTAAAACGTTGCACTAGTCATGTTTGAACCTTCTAATGCTACCTCAACGTTATCCCTGGCACGTAATTTCCAGGGGGGTTACAGTAGTCATGACCCCCCCAATAGTCAAATCCAGCCAATATAACCACCCCAATATAATCACATCATTCCAGTTAATAAAATTATGAATTATCTTGCGTAAGTAGCTTGTTAATTTTCTTTAATCATTTCAATTATGATTAAATTTGTCTTCAACGAATACTTGGTATTGCCCAACCCGCTTTCTCTACCAAACCTTCACTATTTGCTGTATGTTTGTTAGCGCAGTTGCTGGTGCTAACTAAATGCTTGCTAACTGAACTGTGGAGACATCAGACATGACAACACTTTTTAATTGTTGGTCGAGACCAACCGCTTGCAAAAAGAAAGAAAAGTCCTGACCAAAAGGAGGTAAATACCGGTATTGTTAAGTTAGCTGATGATTTGTTGACTGGAGTTGTTAGTTAGTTGTTCGATTGCCAGCCTAGCATCCTGTGAGGAAAAAAATGTCAGTTTCACTGAATTGTATCTTAAGCAGCTTTTTGCTACAATACAGTCACACATTTTGGCATCGTGGTCAGGTTACTCCTTGTGGTACCAGTCTCCTCCTCTGAGGCAGAGAATAGCTTTAGTGCTGTTAGACGATTAAAGACTTGGTTACGCACAACTATGACACAGCAGAGGCTGAACCATGTTGCGGTGTGTCACATCCATCAGGACAAATATGACCTCTTAACTATGAAGTCAGTGTGTATACAGTTCATTTCATTTACACTGAGACGCGAACAGGTTTTTGGTGCTTTTATCTCAATTGCCCAAAAATATCTATAGTCTGTTGCTGGCAGAATTGACACCAGTATGGCATCCTGTTCATTTTAGTCAAATATTTGTCATTGTATGGTATATGTGTTAAATTGTAGACTAATATGTTGTACATACCTTAATATGTGGTTTACAGATAGGCATACTTTTGTATTTTCATGCTTTTGTTTGGATTTTGCTAGTTTGAACTGGTGATGTCCAACAATATGTGAAATCAGTTTGCCATGTTCAGAATAGAGGTGCAAGCTATATTCAAATGTGCCACCCTGTGTAATGTATTGTGCGTTGTCATGAAATCTAACATTTGCTGTGTATAGGTTATTGGTGTCAATACAGTGATGCATTTGATTAATCTTTAAAGTTTTTTTTTTCATAGATATTGGACACACACACACAAAATCAATTGAGTGCTAGTGCTTAAATAAAATAGGAATTAACTACTGTGTCATTGTGGCATAAATAGTCAAGTACACTTTAAGTATATCACTGTAAAAGTATCACAATGTATTTCTAATACAGGAACACCAAAGTAGCCTGACTTTAACAAAAGTAAATGATGGAATACATACATAAATAAGCAGAGTTTAACACTGTCACCATGTGGTATTTTTCCTATCTGGCAAAACAGCAGTGGAGAGCCAACAAGCAAAAATGCCAGTGGTCCTCTGGCGTTTAAAACAAATGTATTTATTTATTTAGAGAGAGATCTTGACCCCATACCCCCCCCAGTGTTCAGCACAAAGTTACGCCCTTGCGTTATCCACATCCCTGCTTCAATTCAGATTTGCTGGTTGGTGTGTTTGTTTTCTGATTGGCTTCCACTGGATGACAAAGACAGCAACAAGAAGATTGATCTGTATACGCTGATTCCATGGATCTACAGTAAGGCTGACTCAGCAGATTCATTGCATATCAGGTCTGGGTTTTCACAGGGATGAGTGACACTCAGCCCCACGTATGTTGGCAAGTGCCTGTAATGATGGAAAGGAGAATGGGTGGGGGCATAAATGCAAACACACACAGACTTTATTCATTAATCAGACTACAAAGAAAACACTAGAAGCGCAGAGAACTGAATACAAATCTGCTCATACAGGGGAAGGTTTACAGATGACCAGCCAACAACACCTAGTTCATAGATAGGGGTATAAATACATCCTCAAACACAATTTAAACACATGGAAGTAAATGAGCAGGTGTGGACACAGGGTGGTAGGGAAGGACAGGGGCGGAGTGTAAAAAGAAAGCATGTGGGGGAGAATGTGTCAGAATCCAAAACCATGTGTTAAATGTAAACAAAGACAAGATGTAACAGGGAAGCAGAAAGCAGAAAAGGGAGTGACGTGGGCGAGTGAGGCAACATGGGTCGAGACTGTTACAGTCTAGTTTTAGGTGGAGTTCGAAGTTTGTTAATATCTCCAATTATCGTAAAGCTTATTATTATTATTATTATTTAATTTTTGGCTTAAAAACTTATTTACTGTTCTCCCTACAAGTTTGTCCAATGTTTTTTTCCTTCACTTGATGCAGGAAGGGTCATTCAGAGGCGAATGTGACTGACGTGTCAATAATAATTTTGCAAATTTAAAATCAAACCAAAAACAACTTTACAACAGGACAATATGGCATTTAGCTCAGTCTACAAAAGTAGCTGCAGTAAAAGTTTGAATGAACATAGTATTATGACAGATTATGACTATTTTTTAGCAGCAGAGTTGTTAAGTGTGCAAAAATGCAAATATAGAGGTAGATAGCAAAAATAGTAATTGTGCACGTAATAGCAGCAGCAGGCCAGAGAATGTGCATTATATAATAAATAAATAAATAAAGGGTATTTACAGTGCCAGTTGGGGTGTATGTTTTTTGTTTAAGGCAGAACATTTCAGTTTGTATATGTACTGTGACAGAAGTTTATGATAAATTTCTGATCAAGAAGTCTGATGGCCTGAGGGAAGAAGCTGTTTTCCATTCTGGCAGAGGAGGCTTGTAGGCCACAGAACCTTTGGCTAGACAGGAGCAGGGAGAAGAGGGTATATGAGGGGTGTGTGGGGTCATTAACAGTGCTGGTGGCTTTGTGGATGCAGCGTGTGATGTAAATGTCTGTGACAGTGGGGAGAGAGACCCTGATGATCTTCTCAACTATTCTCACTATCCTCTGAATGCTCCTGGTGTCACTACAGACTTGTAGAACATCCACAACATGGTGTTGGAGATCATTTACATTTACGTTTACGGCATTTAGCAGACGCTTTTATCCAAAGCGACTTCCATTCCCTAACTACAGGACAGTCTCCCTGGAGCAACTTGGGGTTAAGGGTCTTGCTCATGAACCCACGACCTCTTGGTTCAGAGGCAAGTATCCTACCACTAGGCCACCACTACCCCATCACAGTCTATGTAAGAAATACAGCATACTTTGACCCCTCTTGTATGTGGCCAGATAGTTATTTGACCAGTCCAGCTTGTTGTCAGTGTGCACACCCAGGTTATTTGTACTCCTGAACAACCTTCACATCCACCCCCCTAATGGATAGAGGAGTGACAGGAGACTGTGATCTTCCCAAGTCCACCCCAAGTTCTTTAGTCTTGTTGATATTGAGCTGCAGCTGATTCAGCTCTCACCAGTCAATGAAACTATCAACAACCATCACTTTTGTTTTATCCACATTTAGAGAAAGGTTGTTGGCTCCACACCAGTTCGTTAGCCATCTCCCCACCACCTCATCGTTTCCACAGATCAAACACACCACCTTTGGGTCATCAGCAAACTCGATGATGTGGTTTGAGCTGGACATTGCTGTACATTCATGGGTCAGCAGCATGAACAGCAGAGAATGGAGCACAGAGGCCCCCAGAGGTGGTACTAAGGATAGTGCTCCCAATCCTGACTGACTCAGGTCTCCCAGTCAGGAAGTCCAAGATCCAGAGGTGTTCAAGCCCCCAGTCTCAGCTTCCCAATCAGATGGTGTTGAATGCTGAACTGAAGTCTATGAAAAGCATTCTTACATAAGTGTCCTTTTTGTCCAGGTGTGTGAGGGCCAGGTGAAGGGTGGTTGCGATGGCATCATATACAGTGTATTGGAATGACAGTGGTGCTCAGAGAGATACTGAAGATCTGCCAGCTGGTCTGCACATCCTCTTCTTCTTGCATACAAGTGATTTAGTGCATCTGGACGGGAGGCCTTACCATCGTAGGCAGGTGGAGGTGTCCTGTAGTTGGTGATGGCCCAATGCCCTGCCACATGTGTTGTACTTGTAAAATTGTAATTAATGATGAATTAATGAGTGTAATAATCAATCAGTTACCACTTTAAACTAGATGCTGAAACTACCAGATTAAGGGGTGACGGACTTATCCACGCAGGGATTTGTATGAGTGAAAAACATGAGACGCCAGATGATCCCAAATCAGTCAATTACAGATATTGTTTTAGAAATAAATGTGCATATATTGACTGCATGGACTAGGGAGTAGATGGCACACTTTAGTACCATTTTACACTAGGGGTGTCGATTTAACGCGTTAATTTCAATCAATTAATCAGAAAAAATAACGCATTATAAAATTAACGCTGTTTAACCGCACCACGTGACCTTAACCCAGCCCGCTTCTGGCCACAGAGGTGCTCTGTAAAATGAAGGACACACATGAGAACGCGCTGCTAGGCCCAGTGAGTGGAAAGTTCACGTTTTAAAACGGACAGATTGAATGGTTGATAGGATTATCGTTCACTGCAATTCATGCAATAAGAAATTTTTGTCTAATCAGAGTACTTTATGTCTAAAATATTACCTCAACGCAAAGCCGGAACTATCATATTAGGGGGTGAAGTACTTATCCACCCAGTGATTTGTATGAGTGAAACACATGAGACGCCACATGATACTGCACATGGTAAGACAACTGCACATGAGATATTGCACACAATGAAAAGAACATTGCACAATAAGGCACATGGTAGACTGTTGCACATCATAGCAAAATAATGCACATAATAATATACATAATGATAGTTATTTAAACCCGGTAAGAAATTACACAACAAGAAGCAACAGGTTATTGCACAGAAGATTGTGTGGTTGTTTGACAGAGGGAGGAGTTGTAGAGTCTGATGGTGGTGGAAAGGAAGGTTTCCTGTGGCGTTTAAGTGAGCAGTTTAAGCTGGTGAGTCTATAGCTAAGGGTACTTCTCAGTTCTGCCACCACACTGTGGAGTGGGTGATCATCAGTCAATGATGGACTGAAGTCTAGATAATGTTCTCCTTTCAGCCACAGTTTCCACAATGTCCAGTCACTCACCCACCACTGAGCCAGCTTTCCTAATCAGTTTGTTGAGTCTCTTTGTGTCTGCCACTTTCATGCCACCACCCAAGAACACCACAGCACAGAAAATGGCACTGGCCACTACATACTGTTTCCTCGGGGAGCAATACAGTTTTCTGATTGTAATGTTCCTCAAAAAATGACTTTTGTGCAGTTTATTATGAGGCTATTCTTCTCTGAAAGAACCTGGAATGAGAAGATAAGTAAGAAGATCCTGCTCATTTATTTATATTTTTGGCTTGGACAATGAGGGTCGTCTTCTTATGACTGCAACATTTGATGTTGCCACCCCTCATCCATCACCAAACCTTATGTCACCCCCATCAATAAAATCTTTGGTCACCCCTTCATTTAGATAGGGCACAAGTTACTTATACTTAATATGATTCCGACTTTTCAACAAAAAACATCTGCAGGACACTCTTGCATACCATTATAACATAAGTTATCTATATTTCCGAAGTGATGCTACTGGCAGACAGACCAGACATCCCCAAAGAGCTGAGAAGAAGGAGACAGGGGTGTAAGCTGGGAGGGAGCATAGACACAGACCATCTCTCCCTTCCATTAGTTTGGGGAATGTAAGATCTCTCCCCAACAAGATGGATGAGCTAGCGGCAGTGTAGCATCATGATGCTAACAGAAACCTGGCTAACACCGCTAACTTTGGACAGGAACATGGCACTGCCCGGATTCCAGGTGCTCTGGGCAGACAGGACAAGGGAGAGTGGTAAGAGGAAGGGAGGGAGACTGGCAGTGTTTGCCAAGGACAGGTAGTATAACCTTGGGCACATCACTGTGGAAGAACAACTTTGCAGCAGAGATATTGAGCTGTTAGCCATTAGCATGCCACCATACTACCTCCCCAGGGAATTCTCACATGTAATCATGATAACGGCATATGTCCCCGCCTCGGCCATACGGAGGCAGCCTGTGACTCTCCCCACTCTGTGGTTAGCAGACTGCAAACACAATTTCCAGAAGCCCTGTTCTTAATATCGTGTGACTTTAACCATGCATCCCTGGACTTCACACCGCCCACCTTCACCCAGTATGTGACATGCTCCACCAGAGACAGTACAACACTGGACTTACTGTATGCCTCTTTTGTGTTCATTAATTCAAAGCCTGGTGCACCTGTGTATGAGCCCTTAGTGTGCAGGGAGCCAGCAGTCACCCGCACAGTGCAGAAATGGTTGGATGAGAGCGAGGAGGCTCTAAAGGACTGTTTTGCATCTACTGTGTGGGAAGTGCTTTCTGTGTGTGGTGATGGTATGGGGGCGTGGCCTCACTGTGAGTGTGGAACTGTGCATTATGACATCACCGTGCTCTGATTGGCTGATGGACTCTGAATAAGTAGGCCCTGAAACTCTCATCATATAAAAAATAATAAATAAACAATTTAAACCCAACCTAAATCTGTCTGTTTAGGCTTTTTGGGGCTGTCAATAATGTACCTTTTATTTTACACCCTGCTGGAAAACAGGAAGATACAGCCTTCGTACGGGTGGGCACAGGCGGGTATTACATGGGGTCGAGGAGGGTGAGCATCGCTAAACAGATGTGTGCAAAACTATAATTACAACCATTAGTGGTAAAACAAAATAGAAAATACACACACACATACACACCATATACTTATTTATACACACTCTCATTTTCTGTCGCTCTCTCTCTCTGTCTCTCTCTCTTTCTCTTGTTCTTTCTCTCTTTCTCTTGGTGTCTCTCTTTCTTAAAAGCAGCCTTTTGAATTAATGATTTAATTTTGCATATAACAATGCGATTAAAAATTTAATAGTTGCCCAGGATTATTATTGTAATTGAAGCATTAAAACTGATTTGTAACTTATTATTATTTATTTAGTAATTAATCATCAATTGTAATTATTAATTATTTTTCTTTAAAGAAGCACAGCGGCATGTCCTGAGATAATATTCGCTTTAAGTCTTATGAGATTTTCCTTCGATAAACGAATACCTGGATGAGTGAACAGCACTAATGCCTCCTGTCTGTGTTTTCCCTGTTAAAAACAGGCCAGTTTGGTTAACAACTACTTTTGAATTCATTATTGAATTTTGCATATGACAATGTGATTAATACACCACATTTTAAATATGGAGCTTTAACTCAAATGTGGTGCAGAAATAGCCCGTCTGAGTTTCTGTCAGTTTTGAGAGCTAGTTCTGATTCTACCGTGGTTCATTAAAGTGGTACTGGCTCTGTTAGTGTTTGTTCTGTTACTTTGATCAACCAGAGTATTTTCATTCATCTGTTTGGACTCCCTGAGAGTTTTCCCCTGAAAAATACCTGAAAATACCGTGTTTGGCGATAGTTTGATGTAGATTTCTGGAAAATGATATTTCTTTTCTATCCATACGGTATGCTCAGACGTGAATTTATAAGTTTTATATATATATATATATATATATATATGTTTATATTGTTATTTTGTTTTGTAAAACATCCCCAGCATTTAAATTCAGCAGATGGTCATGGTAGCAAGTGAAATAAATATTACATACAATCAGATATTTTTTCTGGGTAAATGTAACCTGTTGGAAATATAAATAATTTCAGAAATATAGATGACTTATGTTATACTCTTTCATTTAAAAAAAATCCATTCCAAGATATGGGCCCCAATAATTGCAGTCACGGAATGATACACCCTAGGATGTAATGAGGCTGGGACTTATGAGGTTAATCAGAGTTCTGAGCTAGCAAGCCGATCATGTCTTACTGGAGTGTAATGAGAGCAATTCGCCTCTGAAACATTCAGTCTTGTCTTGGATCCAAAAGAAACTTGAGCCTCAATTGAGAAGCTGCCTTGGCCCTCCAAAAATATCAAGAATCAGAGAGTGTTTACTGGGCAGAAAGATTAAACAAGACACACACACAGACACACACACACACACACACACACACACACATACAAACATGTTCTCGTAGAGTTCCTGAAGATTTGAATAGCATTAAAAGGCTCATGTCCTGCATCTTATGGTCCACTTATAATTTTTTTATGGTTTTATATGCCATGTCTCCTCATTCCTTAGAGTTAAACGGTCTGTTCATGTCAATATGCCGTTAAGACTGATATATGTACATGAGCTCTGCTCTTACTGAAGGCCGTCATTCAAAAATCAGTCGCAGAAGAAACATTTAATAAAATGCATATTTTAATGGATATGACAGGTTCTTGAAAATGGTATAAAAATATGAACCACAGCCAGGCAAAGGATAGAGCGTCCCCTTGTATGTTGATAATAACACAGGTCAACAATAAAACATTTTTGTAATCATCAGAAACCACAACGCATTTTTTTAAACCATTTTTTCATGCTGATTTCAGATCTGCTTTCATTTTTTTTCAGTCACATCAACCTTTTGAATTATGAGTAATATTAGATTTGCAATAGACTTGCATGCGGTTTTTTATAAACCGCAGGCACCAATCAAGTAACTGTTTCAATATTTTCAGTGCGAAGTCAGATAGGCGCACACTGTGGTATAGATATAATGATCAGTGTCAGTCAGCTACCACTGTTTCTTCAAAAACGCTTAGTATATGATTATTATATGCTAATTATACCACTATCATGCAATATATAACTAGCTTCACTACAAAGACTGTACGTGCAGGAAAAACTAAAAACAGATTTGAAATCAACATGAAAAACACTACAAAACCCACATAAACTTATCTCTGATCATTTTGACCTGTTGACCTGTGTAATCAATAATGCCATTTATTAATGTGGTGTTAATAACAGATTATCAAGTGTTATACTTTATACCTTCTTCTAGCACATCTTGAGTGCTTCTCTATTTGTTTGCTATTTTAGTACTATAGCAGCCATAACCAAGATATTACGCTGGCAGCAAGCTTGCTTGGCAGTTTTATGGGCAAACTCCACTCAGTAACAGAGGGAAAACCTGAAACAAATCTCGGTGACATGTCTTCAGGCATAGCATTAACCCAGCCATTTGGACTGTGTGTGTGTGTGTGTGTGTGTGTGTGTGTGTGTGTGTGTGTGTGTGTGTGTGTGAGAGAGAGAGAGAGATAGAGCCAAGGCTCGAATGCAGGGGCCTGTCAATACATTATTCACCACTGTTGACTGCAGTAGTCTTTACTAATGAATGAGGCCTATGATGTGCCACTGAACTCATCAGCCATGAATCACTGGCAGCTGTAAATAATGCTGGATTACCCTCGTCATAGCAGCGGCCGTGCAGATGCATCAGTCTTCGATCAACAACCAAGGAGTGAGGAATGTCTTCATGTGCCATGTCTACACAGTTACTTTCCATACAGTTTCCACGGGTACAGGATGCTATAATCATTACTGAGTACAGGTTTGGGAAAACTGGAGCATTGGCTACTGTTTGTGCTGGGATTCCAGTCTCATTTGATTAGTGGGCTGATCTTTCTCAGGTCATGTAGCTAGTGACCATTAGCAGAGGCACTGCCCTGCCCTCTCCACAAGCTAATGAGCTACATGTTTCGATATGATCAATACTGAAATATGTCTTATAGCTAATATATAACACTGAATGCACACATGAATGCAATGTAAAGTTAGACATTATTATTATTCCCAGGTTGTTTTCTCCTTCATTTTTTATGAACAGGTATTTTTCAGAAACCCAGGGGTTAAAGAATTGTAGGAATTACAGGTTGTTTATTTCTCCAAGTAAAAAACCTTTCAATTAATTTTTTTCTAGGACCATACATCCAAGTCAAGAACCATTTACTTCCTAAAGACATAGTAGATTAGACATATGTTCCAAAAAAGAAGAGTAGAAGCTTTACTTTATGTTGAGGTTCTTTAAACTCATGTAGTCCTGCATACAGAGAAATGCGTTGGACCCGAGTACCCACACTGAGTACCGTGTAGTGAATGTGTCCTTTCACTACACAGTACGCAATGACCTCCTATATGATGAAACAGGCCCCCTAAAACCCTCTCTAACCCCAGCACATCTCTTGTGACTTCTTCTGGCATTGCAGGCACCATATGCTTCTCATTTAAGGCTTGAGTTAACCATTAAGTGGCCAGTTCTGATGTCAAAGGTTTTCTTATGTGCCCTCTGACGAAAGGCCCAGAAAGGTACCCACATATGCCACGTGTAATTTTGTGTGGATTTTATTGTGCAGCATTACTTCCATTTTCTGAAGCTTAGCCAGTTACACTTGAGTAGTTGGACTTTACAGATCAGTTTTAAAACTAGCATTGCTTTACCCTTAGACATTCTATCTACTTTTATACCTCCCTCTCTGCATTTAGTGGTCTCGCAGGTCTCCCTAGAGATCCCCGACGACTGAAACTGAATTTACAAATTCCAAAATAAATGAGGGCGCATAAAAGAAATGCACCATAAAGTGATTTAATCTAACCACTTTTGTGTAACTACTTTTTACACAAGTCTCCTTTATTCTGTATTCTGTTGTTCGTCCTCTACAAGATTACATATTCTCCACCCTGTTACCTGCCAGACTTCCACTCTGTGAGACCAGTTAATGCTCTTATGTGTGTTTTTTCTCTGTTTATTGAATTATTCACACACAGTAATAAACCTTGCACCCGAGTACTTAATCCAGCTTTCCGTCACTGTGATAAAGCCTCCTAGCCTTGCAGAACTATGTTTAGACCAATATGTTGGATTTGAGACCCCTAAATCCTCAAAAAGGTCACTTGATTTACAGGTACTATTTGACCTTTTTTAAGGCATACCTCCCAATAACAAAAATCTCAGCTGCATATCAACCACAAGAAAATGATTGATGCTAATAATTTTCCAGTCATTGAGGAATAAATAATTTATGCCTGCATAGGAGCACATAAGTTAAGAATTTGTGCTGCTGATTTGTGTCTACCTTTTGGCAGGCTGCCTGTGGCGAGGTGTTTGAAGAAATGTCTTGCAGAGACATGGCTCTTTCACCTGTTTTTTATTAATGATTCGGAAATGTGTCTACACACAGCACTGCATAGCCTCCGAGGCAGCTTTGTGTTAATAAACGCAGGTCCAGACCATCTGGAGCTGTGGAACAGGTGTTCTGCAGAGGGTCTCACGCTGCCTGAAGAACTGGCTGAGAAGCCACTGCAGTTCAGTCAATGACTAATGCCTCCTACACTACATTACTGGCCCATTGCTTCTCCTAAAGATCTAACTAGATATGCTTGTCATCTGTAGTAAATATGGTTCCATATATAGATTTTCTATACATGGCACGTGCCACTAAAGTAGTCATTAAATTAGCTTTTAACGTAAATGTACAAGGACAAAACCGTGAATGAGTGTAAAGGCTGAATGGTTTTCTAGTCTAGGTGTTTTGCGTCTAACTGTGCCTGAACATTTTGAATGGACAGCTGTCATGCCATCTTGACCATGTTGACTCACTCTAATAGAGTGGCTGCATGATCACGATGCAAAACGGTGACAGCAAGGGATGCTGTAATTAGTAAATAATTTTAACCATGGATGTGTCATCCTTTTCTATTCATATATTTGTCATGAAATGCTGAGAACAAAGGAACAATGTTCACCTAGCGACCATGATCTGCATATGAAATGCTCATTACATGGCTACATTGTCCTCTGTTCTCACTCTTCACCACTCTCCTCTCGCAGATACGCACAAACCTGACCCCTGAGTTGAACTCTGTCTCAGTGGCAGCTTGTTATAAAATGTTAAAGAAACAACGATTCTTTATTGTAATGGTCTCCTGCGGCAGCATTGCCCTGTATGTGGTGAAAATTACAGCCATTACAGCGATTGGCGAGCAGCTGGGGAGCCTCTTTCCAAGTGCGTCTCTCTCTCTCTCTCTCTCTCTCTCTCTCTCTCTCTCTTCCAAACCAATCTGAAACAGTAGCAGAATTCCAAATGGATACCCAGGCCGTAACGGAATGAAATTGATATCTTGAATGTTAAGCCCTGCATTACAGCCATGACGATAATGGCCTGGTGTTTTACGAGCTGGGCCGTCTCGACAGCCTCATGCTCCCTTAATCTTACCTTTGCCTGGGGCTAAGATAAATCTTGGTGCTGTAAACTCTATGGTAATACAACTGCTTCTCTAAGTATTGATCATTTTTCTAAATGTCAGTCATCTTGTGGGGCTCTCGTGTTTTATGGCCCCAGGTCCCTCCGGGTATGCCTCTTTGTACGGTACATGTCCCTCCCCATCGCTTCTTAGTCAGACAACTATAAGGTGCAATAAAGGTGTACAACATTCTAGTGATACACCTCTTTTTGAGTTTGATATGATTTTTGATTCTGAGAATATTATTAGATTTTTTTTAGTATTAGCATGAAAATATTTTGCTTCAGGAGAGCTCTATTGATGCACTACACCAGGGGTGTGACTACATCCAAACCTTTGGGCTATAGCCCCAAACATTTTATAAACCTTGGATTAATAATACACATTTAAATTCAGTACACCATAAAGTAACTCAATGATGTATGAGATGCTTCCAGTGTCCTTTTTCAAAATGTGTTCCATTGGCTAAGGATGGGCTCACATCCTGATGCAGGTAGGACTGACATATCACTTCAACAAATTGATTTTTGCAAAATGAAAGAAGAAAATCTGTCTGGTTCCAACATTCTGTTAATGTTTTCTAGGCTTCAGGAGAGTTTGCTAACTTTCTTTGCCTTTTTGTCAAAGTTACTAAATAGATGACATAATTAAGGTACTAGGGCAGCTAGTGGCCTAGTGGTTAGGGAGTCATGGGTTTGAATCACAGGATCCCTCTATGGTACCCTTGACCAATGTACTGTCCCCACATACTAAAGTGAAGTGAAAGTGATCATTCGGTCATACGTGAACACACCATAGCACGAAACTCTTCCTCTGCATTTAACCAAGTGAAGCAGGCAGCCAGGAACACGGCGCCCGGGGAGCAGTATGTGGGGACGGTACCTTGCTCAGGGTACCTCAGAGGTGCCACTAGCAGTCTTGGGAATCGAACCCACGACTTCCTGATCGCAGGGCAAACGCCCTAACCACTAGGCTACCATCTGTAAGTGAAGAGCAACACTGCTCTCTAATCCACCTGAGCACACCAACAGAGCTTGGGTCCAGCTGGCCTAACACAGCCAGCACTGTGTGTGTACATGTGTGGGTGAGTGTAGGCATGTAGCGGGGGGAGGAAAGGCTTAAACTCAATGTAATGGGCTTTGCAAGAGTTCCTTTGGCAACAGTAGTTAAAGGAATACTCCAGCATTTCTCAGCCTAATCTATAGCACAGAGTCAGTTATCACAGATAATTATTTCCCTGTGGTTAGGAAACAAGAGAAAACCCTGTGGCTGGCAAAGTGCACTCATAACAGAAACTAGCGTTCAGATGCTGAGGCTATGAAGGTTCTGTTATATTTTTAATAAGTACTGTAAAAATTACTGCCTGTTAGTGATGTGTGGGTCGAATAGTGGATGTTGATTTAAGTATAGCTTTACAGGTTTAAGAAACAGAGGTGGACTACTTGAGCACTGATGTACGTCACTCTGGATAAGAGCATCAGCTAAATCTCGTTAAATGTAAATGTAAATGTAATTAGAATATTTTGTAGGTGTGGTCAGAGCAGGTCAAACAGTAACATCTTAAGTTATAAAAAACACACACATTTTGCAGGACAGTTTTGGGTAATTAATTCATTAATACTTTTGTCGGTCAGATGGGCAGGTTGGTTCTCGTAATTGGTCAGGTGGGTGTGAGTCCTAAAAAAACCCAGGGCCACGCATGACTACTCTCTGTGAACAGGAATGATCCATTGTATTCCTTTAAAAGGCAAATTGATATGTATAAATGTTTACTGTTCTAACTGGCTGCCTTCTATTATTTCTCTTTCAAAAAACAGTTCATGCTGAAACAGTTCTTAAAACCTCAGTGAGAATAGGTGGAGCTAAACTGCTGTAGGCTGAGCAGATGGAGACGAGTGAATAATTTGGTGTTTGTGACATCACAAAAACACTGCTGCTTTGCTAGTTTTTCATACATGGACCTTATGACCCAGAGAACAAACAAGGCATTTTGAAACTTTAACAGTGTTCACACAGGAATTAACTTATTTTCAAAAAAGTAAGAAAAAATGGTTTTTCCACTAAATGAGGTCTTTAAGGATATCACTAGTGCATCACTAGTGATAACCCAGCATGAAGACTGACAAATTCAGTGCTGTTTTCCCTTTCTCACTCTCTCTTGCACACCCTGTGTGAACACACACATAACATACCATATGCTTACACTAACTACACAACATAACGGCGAAACTATGTTAAGAGAACAGTGTTCAAAGATGTTTGCTGAACAGCAGTGAGGGCAGAGATCTGGGCAAATATTTGATGGAAGAAAAAAAAGCCAGGGTTCTGTCAGTTTGAAAAGTGCTATCAAAGAAGACCCATGTGCTTGGGCTCCTGTGTGTCTACCTAGAGCACCTAGACCAATTCTGGTCCAAGAAGTTTGGTGATTTCCCTGTGCTGGAAATGATCTAGGGACTTTAGGCGTGAGGGTGTGAATACTGGCCTAAATAACACACCCTGTAGACGGTAAAATTAAATGAATAAGGACAGAGTAATGTGCAGCCACTCCATATGTAAATATCCTTCGGTCCATTTAAGGTGTGTGACCATACAACGCATCCATTCACTGAGTGTGCTAGCCAATTATATCCACTCTTTCCGGACAGTATGCGTCAGTGGATTGACTTTGAGAGCTCAAGCATACTTTACACACCAAGCTCCTATTTCGAAGAATCTGCTGAATGTGGGAACACATTGCCCTTGTGTAATCTTCGTTAATTCTCTTCTGGTCTTCAGTGCCATTACCACTTTTCAGAAGTGATATATTTCACCCAGTAAACAGAGCAGAGTTGACAGATCAGGGTTCCCCACTACATGTCCTTGACTTCGTAATCCTTATACACGGAACAGCCCAGTTACATCAGAGCAGCCATTATCTGTAAATTACACACACTAAAACTGGAGAACGGCCATGAAAAGCTACACATCTGGCAGCTTGAGGAGAAACAAGGCAGAGGTTTAGCCACAAAACCATCCTGACAAGCTTCTCACATAAGCAAGTATTAATGTGAGAACAATAAACTGCTACAAGGAAAAAAGAACTTCAAGAGGTCTAATTAGTTTAAAGAGCACAGGCACATGACTGGGAGTGTTTAAGAGATAATAGTTGAGAAAAGGCTAAATAGATGCACAAAATCTAAACACAAAACAGATCCCAGCAAATAATAAATAAAACAATCTCTACTTAAAACAGAGATAATCAATTCTGGTCTTAGAGGGCAAGCATCCAGGACAGTTGATTATCCTGCTCAGACACACCTGATTCAACTGTTTTTAGGTTTAGTTAGAGCAGAAAAAATGATCAAAATGATTTGGACCAGAATTGATGACACATGATCTATAGGGATGTTAAAAGCAAGGAAAAGGGAATGATAGAAGCGCTGTTATCATAAAACTGAAAATAAAACAGAGCTATCATCTCTTCCCATATTATTGCTACAGTAAAAGCCAAAATGCACTTTTACTAGCAATTACAGACTGGTTGAGAAAAAAAACCCCAAACGTTTATGCATTTCTGACCTAACACTTCCACCACATGGTAAGTAAGGGAACTGCAATACCTTGCTAATTATAGCTAAATCATGCAGACCTGAAAATGATTACATTTCCAGGTCCGCACATGCAGAGTCAGAAAAAAACACATATTTTGAAATGTACTACTTGCACATGTTATATCTTTATATTCCTTCATCACAAAGATCCTCTTACCTGTACAGGCCGGCCATCCTCAGTGCCAATCATGTTCCTCCACTCCAGCAGAGAGCGCTGCAAATTATCCAACCCTGTCTCCCACAGTCTCACATAGCCACCCATGTCTACAGTCACAGCCCCACCTGTGCCCAGTGGAGCTAGCACCACATCAGTGTCTGACACCTTAGAGATCCATGCGGTGTAGGGAGACATAGATGTAGTCCTGCAAATGTGAAAAATAAATTAAGTAACTGTGCCACATTTTCCACAGTTTATCTTCTGCATAGTGAAAAGGAATGACATAAGGCAGCCAAATATTAAATGATGCTATTTTTTTAAAATCTATTCATGTAAATTGAATGTAGTGAACGTTTCAAAATGTTCTGTAAAAAGTTTCCTTTGTTCTTGACACATCATCTCAACTGGACAGATGGTGGAGCTGCAGCGTCACAAAAAGAGAGTTTTCTTTATGCCTTTTCAGGCCGAGCAAAATTAAAGGACAAAACAGGAATGCAGAGAAATTCTGTTTTGTCAAAAAGCATAGCATTCTCCAAAGAAACTGGGGTGTTTACCTTGGGACTGGAATATATTTGACTTTTTTGGAATTCAGGTCGGTCACCTCCAGATAGGCAGCAGTCATAGGTGGAGTGACATCTATGATTGAAAGCAATATCTTGAGTTTTTTAACACCCTCTTTTCTGTGCATTCTATGGAGAAATGGATTTATGGCCTCTAGCTATTGATATTTTTTCTCTCACCTTTAGGGTAAATATCGGCCACAGGTACCTGTGTTGAGGGTAGAGCTCGCACCACTTGATTGGCTCCTACCAGACTAACACTGTTAACCCTCTTTGCAGGGCCTGTGCGGCTTTTTGACCCAAAGAACAAGTCAGGACCCCTGCCCTCTGTAAGGGGTGATGACCTTTTAAAGCTGTACACCTCATTTGGAGACTGAAAGAAAAACACACCTCATCAAAACATTGCATACAACACTATCCAATACAAAATCACAAGTCTCTTGTTGTACTGAATATAACCAACTGAACTGGATATAACTATTTGACAGGGATGGGACGATTACTGGTCTTATCATGATGTATATAATAACTATACAATTTTTTTATTTTAGTTAAAAAAAAAACTATACAACTTCTCTCTTTTTGAAGTCACAGTGGAAGTAAATAGCCTGCTACTACAGTCTCCCTGCAAAGCATGTGCCATGACAATGCAGTTGCAACGCGCAATAAGTATAACCAAACTCATAGTGGAGAGAGGTGATCTGTGTTTGATTTGTCTTGCCCTTCTAATGTTAATATGTGCACATTTGATATATGTGTTTACTGCTCGACATCCAGACAGTAATAGTGCCGATGATAGTTATATATTTAAGTTATTGTAAAGACATATAGAAGGTTCAGTAAAAAAGTCCATATAAGACCTGTGGTGAAATCATTTCAATTTAGAGAATGTAGCACAATCTAAACAGTAGCATGGGTATCTCAAGGACAGAAACACGATCCAGTAAAATGTGCTTTTGCTATCCTTCTTATATTGCCATAGCAACATCATCGGTGAATTTGAACTGCAATAAGGCAAATATTTCTCAAAATTCATTCTAAAGACCATTTTTGTACCATGAAAATGACTTCATTGTGTTTTTTTTACTACTGAGTTATGTGTATAAGCTACAGAACTTACACCAAAATTTTGATTATTCACCCAGTGTCTCTAGTATATGTCAAAGCATATAAGAAGTCCCCATCCTTCAAAATAAATTCAAAGCAGGTCATTGAATCTTGGATGTGTTTATGCACATTATACAGTCATTCTGTAAATAAAATACATTTCAATTTTACTGTGCTGGTATTCACTTTGTTAAATTGCCATGACTGAGACTCTCTTTTGACTAATCATATTTATTTTTTCATGTATTTGGGATGAAAAGTTCAACTGATTCAAACCACACAGAACAGCACTCAATTTTAACTGACTTTCTAACAAGTGTTACAATTACCTCCCTCAGTCTGTGCTCCATCCAAGTTGTAACATTTGAAGTCACTTGTGCTTTTGGCTAAAGTGCTTAAAATTTTCTCTTCTAGCAAAGATATGTAGGTTGATAAAATAGAAACAAAAATATAGATCTTGCTTAAATATTTGTATTGTATAGTAAGTTATATGATGCTTTTATATATATGACATACATTACATTTATATAATTTATAATACTTTTATGTAGCTTGCGACATGCCCTCCCCGATGTATTAAATGTGTGTGCTTTGTTATATAAGGTGATAATTTTGCTCGTTGATACCAGGACATTTTCATCTTGTCCCCTCCTTAGTTGTGAAATTTAGTAACTCTGATGGAACATGTCATACCAAAGGGAACTGGTTGGATGAATGGCATGTTTTGACAGCGACTTACCAGGAGGTCTGGGAAGCCCACTATGACAGTGGCATAGGTGTCGGTGTCACAGATGAGGCGGTTAGGCGAGGCGATCTTCTGTCCCAGGGCAGTGCTTAGGTTCTCGTTGGGCAGCTGCTCATTGGACACCTCCTGAGGGGCAGCAGGCTCCATCTCTGAGCCACGACAAAGAAGACAGACAGCCCAATAAGATCATGAACACTGTGCATTAGTCCCCCAGACGTGCCCATTACTCTGTTGCTGTCTGACATCAAGGCCTCAGGAGAGTTTCGGGTGTTCCTTTTCTGTAGCTGTTGACTGATGACACCTGAACACTTCCCTCTAATGGACCATAATTTGGCCACTCTTCATGACATCCTGTCAGACTCTGCTTGATTAAGACCTGTCTGGTGAGGACTGAAGAAAAGTTTGATGTCACTGAAAACATGCTCGTTTTTCAAGGCAAAAAGGTCAGGCCCTGTGCAGCTGTAAGGGTCTACGCCATGCACTAAATGTAGACATCAGTCTTTCTCTATGACACTGACATCCATCTTCATAACTGCTACTGTGGTATTATTAAATGTGTGTGCCTTTGATACTAATTAAGCCATATAAAGTGATAAGTTGGATTGTAGAGCAAGCTGCAGCCTTTCAGATGAGTGGCTGTAAATCAGTGGACACAGCCATCAAGATATTCATCTCCTACAAACAACATTCCAGGAGGAGATAAACAGCAGCTGAGCAATTTCACCTGCTATTTCAGACCTTTAAAATAAACATGGATTATTTTCCATTAGATGAGGCATAAAGCCTTCAAATCTTTGCCATCATTCATCAGGCCTACAAAGTGAATGCCTTGTTGAGACCCGTCCTATAATAATAAAGCTGTGGGATAAGTGTCACCCTACATGGAAACAGACAGATGGCTGTGTGAAGTCATTCATTAAGTGCAAAGGATGAAGATAGATGTGTAGGCACTGTGCGTAAACATGGTTGAAGAATGGCAAAGTGTACTTGCACGTCAGGCAAATACGCACACAAGTAAACAATAAATACATCTCAACTTCAACCCCTAGTATTGCATCTGATTTAGTAGGAAAGCTAATTATATATATATTTTCCCATACAGGACCAAGTTTAAACCAGGTCAGGCAGTAGATCCCTGAGATATCAGGCCAGATCAAGCAGATGTGGAGTAGACTTTGTTGACAGACGTACAGAGATGGTCACGACTATGCCCTTAGTAAGAATGACCCACTGAGACCTTGCATTATCTCAAAAAAAGAAATGTTTCCAGTGTTTCCCACTCATAAGCTATACCGTACATAGTTTGTACTGTAATTCAAAATGAAAAACATTTTCATATTTCATATAAACAAGTGCATCTTGTAATATCGGTTGCTTGCCTTTATTTAGTTACATAAATAATTAAAAGTTTATTTCCTTTTTTCCTAATTATGCATGCCTTATCTGAATACATAATTGCATACAAGATAAAGCAAAATTGAGGCAAGTTTGGATAAATTACAAAACTATCCTCTTAACCCCTTCCTCCCCTGTCACTCCCACAGTCTGAGCATGAATGGCATGTTCTGCTCTTTATTCCTCATCCATGAGTACCTGTAGACATACACTGATAAACAATTTCTGGGTGGTTAATGGCAACCTGAACTGATATTTAAAATACTGTTGTTAATGCCAGTACTAACAGCCATAAATCATAAGTGAATCGTACGTTTTTTTAGTCCCTATATGAGGTGCAGTGAATGCAAGATTCAAACATTGAAGACAGATCTCGGCTTAATTTTATACAGGATCTGGCTATGCCATATATGACAACTACTGTCGTCACGAGAATATGAAAAACGTGAAGTGTTTTCGGAACTGAATGTTACATCTACTTTTACATTTATATGTCACATCATCACTCATCATCAACTCCTCTCGGAATGTGAATACATTAACTTTAGTATGAACTAAGGTTCATTAGGTGCTAGACTTTCCGTTAATATATTTTAGTCACTATTAATAATATTTGCTCCACGGCAAAAGAAAAAAAGAATATCACTGGACCCTCAAATGATTTATAGAACTCAGCCTCCCCCAGTTTTTTCCTAGAACATTGCGAACACTTTCTAACTGCTCTGATCCTGCGTCTGAACAAATGCTATGACGACGCATTTACCAAAGCTCCCCGAGGAACTGCACTTACTGGATAAAACAATACAGTGTATTTCCACTGAGCTGCTCTACCTGAGCTGTTGCCAAAACCCGTGCTGACGGCTTCCTCACTGATGGTGTGTAGCTGACAAACGCCTGACTCTTCTGCTCCCATGTGCATGGGCTTGGTCAACAGGAACTTCCTGCAAATATAGAAAAAAGAAACACAAAATGCATCAACATCCAAATTCTTTAAACTACCATTCCTGAGGGGACCTGTTTACTTTTATTTCACTGTCATGGAAAGGAGGCACCTGTCAGTCTCGCTTTCGATAAGCAGCCAGCGGTCCTCGGCTACCAGGAACACAGACTTAAGGTTAATAGGGAGAGAAATGGTGTGGACTTGGCCCTCTAGCACATCTAGGACATCCAGCTGATTCCTGTCGGGCAGAGAACAGAGAGGCAGAGAACATGTCACAAAGGCAGGCCTGCAGCAGCAAGTGTAAAACAAGTTTATAACAAATCAAACAGTTTACCCATTAGCCTTGTAGAACAGAAGCCAATTCTTATGGGCAAACTCCCAGCACATTTTGTATCCTGCCTGTGGCAGTTAAGAAAAAAAAAGAGAAACAGTTTGAAGCATTAACTATGAATATTTTTCCCTGAACAACTTTAGGTTACTACCAGTAACACACTGTGCATTTTTTGCCCATCTATCAATAAAAATGAATCTTTTTTTTTCTCTATTCACCAAAATCTTTTTTGGTGAATACAGAAAAGAAATATTCATCTGACCATCCTAAACACTGTGGATTGCCCCCAGACACACATCTTTGGCATGGCATAGCAGCCTCTCACCTGACTGTCTTTAGTTTTCCACCAGTTGGATGTTTTGCGCACAGGTTGGTCCTCTTTTCCTGGAGATAGAACTAGTCTTCTCACAGCGCCTGTCACCAGGTCCAAGTGCAGGACTGTATTACTCTACAAAAAAGGCTACAGTTACTTTCCACCATTTTTGAGAACTCCTAACTCTTGAATGCATGGGTATTTCACCAAAATGACTAAACATACAGCTCCGGAAAAAATAAGAGACCACTGCAATCTAAATCAACATCTCTAGGAGTATGACAACCATTCCATGCCAGTGTCTGTTAAATTCCTACACAAGCACCTCATTCTGCTTTATGAGGTACTCATTAGTGATCACCTGAATCACATCTTATTTTAATGAGGAAAAGTATTTTAAAAAAACACTGCCTTAATCAACACTCTCCTCTTGCAATGTGACCAGTTGGGTGGCAAAACACTACTGGAAGTCCATCAAAGGTAATTATTGCCATTTTGTTTAAGAGTGAACAAGATATTTCTAAGTTCTGTAAACACTGCATAATTTCTCTTATTTGGTGCATTGTCATTCCCTTTAAAATTATGCTTTAAAGAACAATATTTTTATTTGGAAAATATCAGCAGTTCTTAAAAGCGAAGGCAATGCTGTTCAGTTCAATACTCACACCTATAAAAGAACAAACCCGAGAAACGTTTTTTGCAGTGGTCTCATATTTTTTTCTGAAGCTGCACTTTAGGTTGTTTATAACTAGCTGCTTACTGCATATTTTATTTCAACCTAATTTCTAACTTATTTCAAATTGCTAACCTAAACCTGGAGCAGCACACTCCATATTTATGAGAAAATATTGAATAAGTAGACTCCCTAACAAGCTTCATTTATAAATACAAAGTGGCAGCACAGGCCTGTGTTATTCTTACAGGCAGCCAAGCCTTTGTAGCTTTCAAATTTTGGCAGATGAAACTTGCGATCTGGCCACTGCTGTCGGTCGAGTCGGAGATACAGCACAGCCGCTTGGCCAGGTCAGCCTTCATTCATGACGCATCTGCTTAATCTTCAATTTACTTTTATGGGAAAGGAGAGTGAGGCAGCTTAGGCCTTGCCTCCCTGCATTTGGGCCCTAATGGGTTCCTTATGGCCTGCTTGACATACAGTGCACACTGTCTGAGCTAAGAATAGAAGGCTTACGTCAGGGCTAGATAAATGGTGGATATAGCTAAGAAGAGCTGTCAGGACTATGAGCTGAACTGTTCCATTCAGGCTTTGTTTTTACTCCACTGGGAGAACCACAACCCCTAGATGACCCCCCTTGTGATGTCTGGAATCCCATATTATTGGACAAAAGTAATAAGTAACCATTCTGTCCCCCTTTCACACACAAACACACACACACACACACACACACACACACACACACACACACACACACACACACACACACACACA
>JBBJLS010000002.1:13328545-13365035 GCA_037577275.1 Bryconaethiops microstoma
ACACACACACACACACACACACACACACACACACACACACACACACACACACACACACACACACACACAGACACACTTTTTCCAAAAAGGTATTTTTAGAGATTTTTTCTTCCTGATAATATGCAGCAGCTGTGTATGTAGATATAAATTCTGATTTTATTTGTTTCTTCTGTGCTCTGTAGCTCTGGTACCTTATTAGGCTCTACATAAGCGCAGTTATGGTCTGCACCTGCAAGGGATATGACTATTTTCAGACAGGGGTAAACAAGGCATTATAAAAGGCCAAATAGTTACAAAGGCCAGTTGTTATAAACTTGTAAACTGAAGTGTTTGTAAGCCAAAGCAATTGAACCCCTTTTTTCCTCAAATTTGTACAGCACAAACTTAATATATAATGGGATCAATGAGATTGACTTTGACAACAAGGAATTTACCATGTGTGATTCCATTAACTGGGGTTGGGGGTATGGAATTTATAACAAAACTTGTTTTTCTTCCTTTTTTTTTTAAAACAATGAATCTAAAAAAACTCTGATGTTTCAAGCATGAGTTGTTAAAAGGATTTGGACGATACCACAAAACTATACTTACTAAATATAAATAATAATTTTAAACATTAGGTATAATATGCTATTAAACAATAGTATAATATATTATGTATTTTAATAGTATTTAAAAAATATATATCTAGTTAAAGTGTAGTTGTGGTTTATGAAAGACAAACGTGCTCTTTTAAGTACTGTGTTTTATTAACAGTTTATCTGAACCATAACATAAATTGTGAATTGTGTTCAAAATATCTTTTACCTTTGTATACATACATATTTATAACTATGATATCAGTGAGACACCAATGGTACCCTAATCATGAAACTATCCTATATTTATCTCTCTTCAAATTTAAATGAACATATACACTGATCATCAGCTCTCCACACACAGCGCCAATGGCAAAGGCATAATGAAAGACAACTGTCTCGTAATATTCATTCTCTGTGTAATGGGTTGTAAATTTGACTGACAGTTTAAATGAATTCTTATGTTCACTGAGTGTATCTGTGTGTTGTGTGTGCATATAGCACATGCATGCATACACACCTGTTCTTCATGAAGCACCACCTGCCCCTGGAGTGGGCTGCCCAGTGCAGCCACAGTGATGAAGGGTTGCCACACTCCGCTGATGGTGCGGGGGAAGACATCATATAGCTCAATACAGTGCAGCTCGTCTGCCTTCTCCCTCATGGAGTAAAGCGCCACTGGGTTACAGGTGGCCACGTATATCAGATCTGCAAGACATTATAAACTGCCTGGAACTTCAGCTAAGTGAAGACTGGATAAAATGAATGATTCATTGCATCCATGAGATTTCACCACAGCTATTTACTCAGTGGTGGAATGCAGATATTAGACACGACACACCAGGCTCAGTTTTACCCTGAATCTTATGTACACCTGTAGTAGGCAGGGACTATGGCAAACATTTTTATGTTTGAAACAAGTTTAAAAATTATCTGAGAATTTGTGAATTGTTGGAAACTATTATAATTGACTATAACTGCAAAAAAGTCAAAAATGAATCACCTCTTTCTGATACAGTGGTGCACTAAACTCTATCGCCTACCATTAGCAGTTGTGACATCACAGACAATGTTGACCTCATTCATGGGTATCTGCCAGTGTGCGGACTCCTCTGTGAAGCTCATGGATCTGGACTCATGCCTCTCTAATGGGTAACCCTGTACTCGTAAAAACACTGGGCCCTGGAAAGAACCACAGCAGAGCATAACCATGAACCCAAGAGTGGTTCTCAACTTCAGCACATTTTAATGTGTCCCTGTTCTAACATACCCACTTCAACCGACGACTGGTAATGAACAAAGTTGGAGCAGAGTGGGGAAATCACCAAAACATGCAGGGAAATTGTTAAGAACTGATGCATCATATGATTACAGGAATGAGCAGTTCTGCGTGTAAGAGAGGTACCTTGATATCTACATGATGGGACTCAGTAGGACAAAGCAGTTTCCGCCGTGCATTGCCAGCCTGGTTAATGGTCCAATACCCTGCCATTTTGCAATCTGGCAATGGTAACCTTGGAAAGCAAGAATATGGCTTTAACAGACAGTTGTAAACTCAACAGCAGTAAGTCTTCTTTTCTCTAAAGGCATTTTTACAGGCCATCTGTTATGTAGGCTCTTGTTTAAAGAGAGTCTCCCAACCTGTCTCAATCCCACAATTAACTCAAGCACACTTAGTCAACTGCTTTCTGTCAAGCAACTAACAGGGCATACATGTAACCCCTAGCAAAAATAAATAAAAAATGGAATCGCCACACTTGGAGAATATTCAAATAATCAAATAGGATTAAATTACATTATTTTAATCATGTTGTAATTTTAATTTCTAAAAAAAGCAGGATCAAAAATGCAAATGTATCAGCAATTAAAAGAGTTGCTTCCAGACCTTCATGAACTGTTGGATTTAGCAAATTAAAAGGAAACACGACGCAATATTAGAGCTGTCATCTGAAACAATGGATAGGGTTATAAAAGAGAAAGGTGTCTAAAATGTCAAAGTACACTTTCTCTCAGAATAGAAAGTTCTGAAAAACAAATGGGTGTAAACAGCTAAATGACATAAGATTTACATACAGAAACACCAAACGAAAATCAGCACAAACACCCAAACAAAGGAACACAAGGTCAAAGTAGGCAATAGAGAAGCAGTCACGGAGTGAGGATGACTGGATGAACGTGATCTTTAGAGATGAAACCTGAAAATATGTCAGCCAAGGTGATGATGCTGGAACTTTTTATGGAGCCATTCTAATAAACATAACGATAACTTCCTGTAGGAAATTGTTACATTTCCCCATTCATTAATGATCTTTCAAACTGTATTTCTCCACATTTAGTGATTAATTAAAATATGTAATAAAATTTTTTTTAATTTATTTGAGGTGTGTTTCAGGAAGCTAGAATGTTAAGCTATTACATATAAATTGTTTTGTGTCATATCTGTAATTTCATCATTTGCTATGAACTAAAAAAAAAAAAAAAAAAGCTGGGTGAACATTCTCCAAGTGTGGAAATTCCATAATTTTTGCCAAGGGTTGTAAAACAGGACACTAATGAAAGGACACGCTTCAGTTTAATGAGGTGTTTTTCATTTCCTTCCCTCTGCTCAATGAGCACACTCAACATGCTGTTTCTGCCCTGCTGCTCGGCTTCTTCTGTCTGCACATCTGTTCAATGGTTACTTGCTTTTCCCTAGAAAGCATTGGATAGCTGTGCTTGAGAGCATGCAGGTTGAGTGAAACAGTGTTCCCATCAGAGATAAATATTGTATGGTACTCATTAAAATACTGAACTGGACAACTATTTGACAAAAAAAAAAAAAAGAAGCAAGCTCTGAAAACAGGCAGCATATTTTACCTTTAAAAACGAAAATACTTGTTTCTTCGCATGGTAAAACTTGGTTAAAACTGTCTAAAGAGTGATTTGAGTTTACAAAAGTTTCAAATTTAAATTATAAAAAAAGACAAGCATGAGACAGAAGAAACAAATATTTTCCTTTATTCAAAGCAAAATATGTACACTAGTGATCATAATTATCTGAAATAAGTTTGCTTTTGAGGGACAAAAATGCATTTTTAACCAGTCAAGACATTGATGAGGTAACTAATTTCAGAGATATTATTTAGAGGTACAGAATATACCAGTAACTGGCAGAAAGATAAACTGCACATTTAGAATAAATAATATCACTAAGTGAATATGTCTTACAAACTAAAGGTCAAAAGTCCTTTTGAAAATGAATTATCTCAGTGTCTTATAATTTAAAGAGCTTATGACCACAATTACTATAATTATTATAATTACATTTTTCTTGTGTGAGCAAGTTAGCTGAACTGTTTATTTCAAGTATAAGTTTCGGTTAAAGGCCCAATAAGGGCATCCCAGATCTGCTGGCAGGTCTTCAGTGGAGTCATCTACATCAGACGCACTGCATTAATAGATAATGAGAACTAGCATCCTGCACATGTATGTGATGACTTGGCTGTGGCTCTCACTGAGGACCTGTCACAGTGTGTTAGGGAGAACCGGAGTCTCTTACTCCTTGGCCAGGTGAACGCTGGTGGGTTTGGCTCCTATAGGAATGCCGTGCTTGTGCAGAACACCAATCAGAACCTCTCTCATGTCCTTGTTGTAGGAGTCAAAGTCAAACACATTTCTCACCACGTTAGCCAGGCCCTCGTCTGGAAATTTCTACAAAAGAGAAATATAATGTATATCATTAACATGTTCAAAAACTTTATTCAGTAATTCATTACAACATTCACCTGTATTGAACACTTTTGCTGATCTGGATGAGAGAATGCCCATCTTAAATGGAGAACCTACTTTTTGAGAGTTTTCAAAGACCAGTTTTGTGTAACTGCAGACAAACAGAAGCTGACTAAAGACACAAGACAGAGACAGATCAAATGTTCTTGTGATGTACGTCAGGTCCAGGAGCTTAATGAGGGAGGTCCTGGTGAGAGAGAGCCGAGGAAGAGAGGCTGCTAGTGTCAATACCGCCTATGCAGACTCTAACACCGACTTATGTCCCTTTTCTGTTACCATGGTGATAGGCTCAGCTTGCTCACACACAAACCTTTATGAATTCTATCCAAGTGAAAAGAAAAAAGATCTGCCCAAATGCATCATTAAACATAAAATAGGGCAGCACGGTGTAAGGTGGGAATGTACCTGATAGCAGACAGAGATAAATGTGTTGGCTTGTACCTAAAAGGTCATACTGATCAATCTTGATTGAATATCTAACACATAATTTGTAGCATGTGGTCAACATGCTTGCAAATCCAGAAGAGTGATCACTACAACTTAGGAGAAGAAAAGCCACACACATTTGATTGGCTGAGCGAATCTATGTTCTAATCACTGATTCTAATCTCAGGTAAACAAACTGAGCTGTGCTCCTAGAGATTTTGAATGTTGGAACATGACTGCTGGGCATTTTTACATAGCACTGAAGGAGCTTTTTCTGTATTCCTACGCTAGCAGTAACAAGCTGCTGGGCCTTGAATGGATCGATAATAGAGAGACCCTTTTCCTGGCTTTCACACGTATTGATCCTGAGGTTGAGTGACCTGGGCTGAGGTATCATAAGGCTCTAGAAAAGGGCAGAGACAAGGAGAGAGACTTTTACAGCTTCAAAGCCAATACCTGTTCAAATGCAGAGCACAAGAGATAAACATACAGTCTCTCTCCTCAAACATAGCTTGATTAATATGGAAAGTTAAGAAAGGAAAAACTGGTCTTTTAACACATACCAGGCATGAAATGTGTGAAAATATGACAACAGGCTCTGATTGTATAATCAAATTACATAAGATCAGTCAAAAGATTTCACTTCAGTTTTCCTTTCCGTGTGTATCATGTGCTTATTTTAGCACACTGTTTAAGATTAATTTAAGCCAGACAAATTATTAACTTGAATTTACATGATGATTTTGACTGGCTTAACTCAATCCTTTTATAGTTATAATAAATGGAAAGAACGATCAAAGGAAAATGATGACGATGAAGAAAGAGGCTCTGAAAGAGAAGACAAAAAAATGCAGAAGCAGACATAGTAAACAGATGAAGCAGACAAAGAAGCAGAAGAAGTGGAAGCAGAAAAGGGAGGGAAGGAATGAAGGAAGAAAAGAAATAAGAGAAGGAAGAAAGAAAGAAAGGAAGCAAACCAGTTGTGTGTGTGGGTATATTTATGCATGTTCATATGTGTGCTTAAATCCCAGAGATAGGTGGCCCAGAATGGCAGCATGGCCTCTATGTGTCAGCTCAGTGAGTGAGTGGGTGGGTGAGGAGTCACAGCCTGAAGTCCTCTACAGAATCATCTCTCCCCAGCCGCTTCCAGCAGCCCGGTGCTCAGCTCTCACACACATGCCCTCTCACCTCCATACATAATACATCAAACCATTCATTTTTAAAAGGAGACACCCACAATGTCTGCAAAGTCTTGAAGTAGGAAACCTCCAGCTGTCAAAGTTCAACTCCACATCCTCACAACCTTTCTGAATTTACAAAAATGAAACTAAACCAATAATACCGTAAGATAAATATCACATTTACAGCTTTATGTGTAGCTTATTAGCCAGTGTCCAGAGTGTACTTCTCTAATTTTTTTGCGAGACACAAACCTAACATAGCTAACAAGTGGTAGAAATTTCATGTCCAAATGGTCATTCAATTTAAAAACCATGTTGATGTGTTACATAAATGTATGGTTTTTATACAGATGAATATGTACCTGTAGATGTTTGACTATATTGACCACCTCACGAGTGGAGTAAGGATAGGTGATGGTTCCTTGGTCTGCCATGGCACGCAACTCTCCGAACGCTGCCACAAGTTTTTGAAGGACAGCATCAGGCACATTAGGCCCGTACTGCTTCAGCATGGCAAACTCTGCCTGAGGCTTGGGGTTGTCCACAGCATGACAGCTAAAGATGTCCCCTGGTGCAAACCCGCAAAATAGAAAAAGTTATTCTTTATGACTGCCTAGAGTATTTACATTCATAATATATCAGGATTCCCAAATTGTAATTTTTATGGGACTGCACAGTTAATATGCTTGTTTGTTTAGATCAGAGCTCTTAACACACCTGATCTGAATGACAATTAACACAATCGTGTGAGTTCAAAAACAGTGTCCTGCTGCAGACATTTGAAAAAATGATACCATATATACAGTGTGAATAACAGCATTGTATTAAAGTGCAAGTCTCACCAAGTGCGCCAAAGAAGTCATTTCCCAAAAATGGGAAGCCTGGTCGATTAGCTAAAACAATCATACGAAAGTCCGGATGCATGGCTATCACGTTCGGTCTTCCAACTGCTTCCAAAGGATCTACATGAAAAAATCAAACAATCATTTAGACGTCCCTACTACAGGATTTACTTAAAAAAAGTGATCTTTCCCTTTTTATCACCTGACACTATTCTTCTCCCATCAGCCAGGATCATCTCTCCATTCTCCACTAGAGTCTTCAGGATGCAGGTGACATTGGTGGGGGCTTTATCTGCCTCATCTATTACCAAGATGTGTCCCATCTTTACAGCTTTCACCTTCACACCAGCACAAAAGGACAAGCAGAGATAGAAGAGTTCCATTTTCATAGCACTAACACACTATCGTGGCATCGTGGTTTTGTGGTTGTATATGATCTATTAATCTCCTGCAGAACGCAATGTTGTGCATTTCACTCTAATGCCACAAAGTTGACAGTAATGACAGGAAACTCAAAAAACAGGATTGTTTAAAAGTAGAAGGGTAGTTTTAAAAAGACCTATGCTGTGGTTAGCATTCGTGGAACGCTGTTGGAGGTCTCTAATTATATAAACCCGATTTGTTCTGAGCCATGTTCATGTGATGTTCAGCACCTTTTACATTCAGACAATATTAGCTTCTTTTATAACCCAACTTAGCTCATTTATGGCCGGTGTTTATCTGTTCGGCAGGAACAGTGTTGGAGCATTATAAAGCATTGAAATAATTCAGGGTATTATGGGCACTTCAAAGCTGACTCTATTAATACCCAGAGAGCTGCCCTGGGTGCTAATTGAGGGGCCAAACTCAGAGCCACATGCTTCTTTTCATCTCCCTCAACCCTGCATTGAGCCAAGGCATCATTAAAACCCATTTGAAAAGGACACCTACAGCATCAGTTCACAAACAGTACACCAAAATGCCACCATCTCACACTAACAAGATTGCACTTAGAGTGCAGAGACTAGTAGCCTTGTGCAGTAGTACACACTGTTCGCTGGCTCACTCATGAATCTTTTAACACCATTTCTCTCAGATGGAACAGGGCATCCTTTACGACTGGCAACAAGTTTTGGAAGCTTTGGAAAAGACCAACTCGTAATATTAATGGCACTTGCAATGTGGGTTAGTACTAGGGTTGGGCAATATGACAAAAATATCATACTGTGACATCTCAAATTTTTGTACGATATATGGAATGGACAAAAAAAGAACCAGAGGTGCCGCAACTCCATCAAAAACAAAATAATGTACTTAGTAAAGAAAAACAGAGTTGCTCATTGTTGGAAAACTGATGATGATACTCAGAAAAAGTATGTTGTGGCATATCGTAATGTCATTTATCATGCCATTGATAAATATCACCATTCTGACCAGCTTTAGATTGTACTCTACAGCTTTGATTTATGAGCATTACAACCAGCTTCACTGCAGTTTTAGACCATTCACGAGCATACAGCTGTAGTTAAAGATAAAGACATCAAAATGAGCTCTTTGGAATGACAGCATGAAAGTAGCAGCTGATCCAGTTGGTGTATTTTGGTAAACAAGATTTTTTAACATTGAAGATATGCTGTCAGAACAGACCCAAGAAATAGAGGTGCAGAATTTTACAAACTATGAAAAAAATGCTTGTTACTGAGTGCACCGACTTTATTTTTCCATGATTAATTATGCTCTCTTTTTAGTGAAACATGGAGTTTGTCAGAGCTTTTTTAGGTACTGATGATATGCTCAGACAACCATATTGTTATATACTGTGATTAAATTATCATTATGACATTAAATGTTATTATATTTCCCAGCTCTAGGCTTTAGCACACAATGGTCAAATAATGTAGGACACAACCTAACATCACAAATGGACACTAACCAGTGGGGAGTCCTCATACACAATGATCCCATCCCTCACAGACGGCTGAAGAGTCAACGTCTGCACAGTGGTGTCTCTGTAGATGCCAAGATTAAAGAGTCACACACTATACAATACATATAGCAGAGTAAAAAGAGTGAGCAGGCCATTGAATTATCATCAGGGAGTTGAAGCAGTAAGCTTTTTTCCCATGATCTCATTATAATCATTAAACAAAGTGACCCAAATCTTTAATGGACAGAGTGTGCTCTCATCTCTGTAGGTTTCAGATGTGAAGCATATCTCAGCAGACTTTCTGGCAGGGAGAATCCCTGAAGTGATTACTTGGGTCTAATATTAGGGTTCTGTAGTAGCTAACCAGGCCATAAGAACATGGCTGACTTTCAAATAACTTTGAAAAGAGTACTGAAGTTATTTTATATAGCTACACAGATAGAAGAGAATATTAGAAGAAAAGCAACAGTGTGTTCATGACTTAAAATGTGACAGTCTTGCATTTATCTTACCACACACAGTTGGACCACACTTAAAAGCCATCTTTTGTGAAGTTTGTATCTTAACATTCACTGCTCAAAGAATCAAAGACAGAGAAAAACACTACTAATTCAACAGGTGATCCTGCTTTGTTTGGTCTCTTTAGGGTTTTTATACCAATCCCCACTTGGGCAAAATTCCACATTCCCACTTGGATTTTAAACCACATTAAATAATGATGTTTGACTCAGAAACAAAAATGATAATACGCCATTTTGTCCTGGAGCTCAGAAAACTACTAACACCTTTTCTGGTGTGGGTAGAAGCCAATCTCTGACTCCCACGTTCATGCTGTTTTTCAATCTATTAATAGGAGTTCTTCAAAGGCAACAGTGCAGCTTAAGAGCTACGATTCCCTCTGTCCCACAGACAGGTGTCCTAATTTATAAGGGACAAAAATAATTCACTCTACCCTTGGATTGAGGAACCTTTTTTTCAGACCAGCCCTCAGCTAGCGCACAAAAGAAGATTCACAACCTAATGGAAAAATCTCTTTTGATAAATCATAATAACCAGTTGTTTACTTTAAGACTTAGGGAGAGATGGAAATGTTGGCTTCTTTGTGTGGGATAAAAAACCCCAAAGGTCATATGACTGATGTACTGACTAATTCTCCCATTTACACAAGAAGCAAGTAGATATGGGTCATCCCTTCTTTGGGTTCTAATAGAAGGTACAAAAGGCTAAGAAACTGGAACAAAGCAAAAGCAACACATGTCCTTTACCTGTGAAGTTGCAGATATTCTCTAGGTCTGTTCATTAGATGTAGGAATCTGTCAACAATTTTGTTTTTCCCCACACCCTGTTAACAAATGAGAGAATACACCATATAAATGTACAGTAATGTGCACCTTTAGTTTACTTGGAGTTATCTGTTAAGTTTCTAAGTCTATACAAAATGCATGAAGTCCAAAACTGTCCACACCAGCTCGTTTAAAGACCAATGTTAATGCAGAAAAAAACACTTTTCAATGCTCATGGTGCTGTATTACATTGTCAGTCCGTGTGGCCTGTCAGTGGCAGTGAGCAGCTGTGAGCGTCACCCCTTGTCCGAGTACTCCCTCCAGTGACGGGGGAGTTAACTATAGCAGGGAGTGGGCGAATGTCCAGTCACTGTGGGGCATGACGAGTCCCAGTACACAGTGTCACTCAGTGTACATACTTCTGCTTCACACTCAACAACCACAACACTGTCTCATGACTTGAGGTCACGCTGGCCTGAGTTGTTAAAGTCTCACCATTGGCTAAATGCAGTGCTAAACAGAGCACAGGCTGAAGTCGTAGGGGTCACAAGGCTGGCAGAAAGGTGGCCCTGTTTGTCCTATTTGGCCTAACAGGTGAAATTTTATTTGCTGACACACCTGATCTCTGAACAAACTTAATGCAGCCCAAATCCTATAAAATTCTGCCAGGAGTTCAGTCATAGTTCAGCCTTCACTGAGAACTATGAAGGTGCTCATGGCAATATACTGTGAAATAAAACAATAAGGATACAATAAAGTGTAAAATAAAGCATCTCAGAATAATAAAAAAAAGAAAATCACACTGGGAGCCAGATATTGTCATAAAATATAAAAATGTGCCAGCCACTCATATTATTACATGGTAATGTTGAATGTGTTTATAAACTGATCTGATTACTGCTACAACAATGCTAATTTATTCTACTTTATGCTACTAATGGGATTTGCATGTTATGTCAGTGCTAATCTAACTATGGCATATGTTTACATTTGATGGTAGCTCTAACTTAAAGATTTAAAGCTTGTAATAACATGTATAGCACATAAACACAGTTTACGTTGTATGCCGCTTTATAGTGCCTTCTTCAGTAAAGACCTTAACTTCTGAAAGTCTGGTTGAATATGAAGGTAACTGACAACTGACAGACATGTAATGTAATTGAATTGTCATGCACACTACTTAGCCAGTGATGTGACATCAGATGTCACCCTGCCATTTGAGACATGCCCTTGTGAGTATGTTTTAAGTTTCAAGGAAATTGGGAAATAGTTAATAATTACCGACATGCTTAAAAAAGGGGCAGGGTGGCAGATAAGCAGGCAGATGGCATTGTGTGCCCGCTCTGCCCCTGTCAAGTGAGCAAATGCCTATGAGATGGTTACTGAATGGGACAATTGGATAGAACAGGTGGAGAAAGCATAGTGCTGAGTGTGCTTCATCATCATGCATCTCATTTACCTGGTTGCCCACCAGCAGCAGGTGCTCCCCCAACAGGAAGTCCTTCAGCATGTCCTCCATGACCATCATATGCTGCGGCGAGAACATAACACATAAAAAACTTCCCATGCACGGTGTTGCAGGTGTGTGGTCTTGTACAGTGTGGTGATCTTCCTGCTCTAACACAAGACTAACCCTGGTAATTAACTGATGATTTGATTTAGGTGTCTCTGAGCAGGGAAATCACCAAACTGCAAAGTACTGGAACTGTCTTGACCTTTTTGCCCCCATTTACCTCTCAGGCCCAACTGGCACGAAAATGAATACCTCATGAGTAAAGTGCTCCTGTCCTTCATTTATTCATGCAATAACTGGGCAGGCCAAAAAGCATAATTTCTCTGCTGACTGGTTGTTTAAAAAAAAAAAAAGTGATGCAGAGTAAATGGACAGAAAGGGGACACTATAACCATAAGCAGCACTCTAACGTGCAGTTTGTGTCTCAGATTAGATCTGCGAATATCATGCTTTCAGTAAACTACTCTGTGGACATCTATAAAATAGCACAAGAAAACATGTGGACAGAGCAGACTGCCATATCGAAGACATATGTCCTCGTTTATGCCTCAGTGGTGTGCTCCACTTCTTTCCTGGGCATGCTCGAAAGACAAAAAGCAGGTCATTTGGAAGTGGGACATAGAGGAACTTTTTCTCCTCCGCCTCATCTGCCTTTTTTCTTGTCCTCTAAAGGCACAGCAGTGGAGAGGTGTCAGAGAGGGAGGTGTATCTGGGTCATCCCTCGCTCATTTTCCTCATGAGGACGGAAACATCTCAATGCGGCTACAGAAGCAGCCGGACTGACGCGCTCACAGGGTGGCATTATCAAAGAGCCAAAACAGACATCCTAGACATAATGCCAAATTCCACCCAGTATCTAATCCAGAGGGTGGTCTTGTATAATTCATTGAGAACTTATTTTAATGCAGGCTGACTGAAAAAACAAATGTGAGAGAACATCATGTGTGCTGTGGGCCTCCTTTTTTCAACAGGCCTTCGAATAACTAGTGGTATGTGTCATTGTGTTTTATGCAATTTGTGTTATGCTGTTGGCAGTTATTTAGTTACTAAGTATTCTATGTTGTATATTAATACAGTTGCTTCTTCTTCATTATTATTATTTTACTTAAGAGGTCCCGTTGTTTATTGGAGTTAAACAAATGTGACCATAGGGAGCCAGCAATTATATTTAACAACACAGCTGACAATTAATTAAATCTTTGTTTAACTAAAACTATAAAGTATAAAAAGTATAAAACCAATCTCTCATTATTATCAGAATCAATGGGAACTGCAAAATTCCTCTTTCACTAGATTCAGCAGCAGTTGTCCAAAGTGCAATGCAATGAGAAATAGGCCTGTTTTTTTAATGGACAATGTAGGAATCGTAGCTTAGCAGGAGAGCAAATAGAATCCGTTTGTAATATGATTGCAGAATTGCAGTATCAATCATTACGATCTGTTAATCATTTGAGCACTTGGAGTTTAATAGTATATAATAGTGAGAAGAGCCCTTGCTCAGCATGGGGCCTGTTGCTTGAGCTGGTGATATGGAAAGGAAGAGGTACGCTGCATGCTGATAATGGCCAGCTGATGAACTCACCTGAGCGTTCTCATAAAAGAGCACATCAGGCACCTTCATTTTCTCATCAGGATTGTACACGGGAGCAGAGACCTTACCTATGGTGAGAACTCCATCTCTTACCATGCCTGGTGTGAAAGAGGATAAAGATAGATTGAGTGATAGAGGGCGAGAGAGGAGGAGGGAAAGAGAGAGAGAGTGTATGTTATAGAGAGGACAATGGGGCGAAAGAAAGAAAAAAAGACCGACCATTCAGCCACTGCGATGACCTTTCAGATAAGCACTTTGAAATGTAGCCTCTTTTCGACACATATACCAAAAAAATCTATTTCTACCATCTGCTCTTCCCAGACAGCACACAGAACAGCTATAATCAAATATCCCGAAACCATTTCTTCTAGACAGAATGAGGCTAAAAGGTTCCGAGCACTGCTAAAATTGTCAAGGTCACACTGAGAAGTGACCTGTGCACATCTTCCCATTTGTGTGCTGTGTATATTGTAACTCACAGGTGTGGTCCTGTTTTGGCCCTGCTGCTGGGTCAACTTGCTCCTCTATTGAACAATCAGCTAGGTTTTTCTGCAGAGAAGAACGCGCCAGGCTTGGGAGAAACCTATACAAACACCAGACAAACAAGACTGTGGAAGGACTCTCTCATAGCAGTTAATACAGTGTTTAAAATACATATAATTTAATTGATAATAAAGATGATTTGATACCTAATACCTACACAGGCCCATGTAGCTTCTAAGTACAGTCTGACTAAATAATTTATAATCTCTTCTCCTTTTAACATTTTTTGTGATTTTATTCAATAATAAATGTCTAAATAATTAATATTCTACATTTTTCTGATAGTAATAATTTTTACATGCTCATTTCTCAACATCTCTTTATACCTATTAAATTAAATGTTTTAAGCTGTTTTCACTGGCTGTCCTGCATTGTGTATCATTCAAAAAGTAACCTAGGCTGAAACACTCCTTATAACTGCAACACGAAGACTGAAATCCACATGCATATATAATTACTAAAATAATAAACAAATAACAAAAGTGCAGATAAATTCCAGGATTCCAAGATGGCTGCTTCTAGTTTTTAGTTATGTGACATACATATAATTAATACATGAATTAATCAATCTTAATATATTTGGGGTAACGTAAAAATTATGCTGATTTTCCTTTCACGCTAATGTCCATCAACCGCTTGCAACATATCACAGGTTAACAGGTCAAAATCATCAGAGATAAGTTTATGTGGGTTTTGTAGTGTTTTTCATGCTGATTTCAAATCTGTGTTTAGTTTTTCCCTAGCATGTGCAGTTTTGTGATGAAGCTAGTTATATTGCATGATAGTGGCATAATTAGCATATAACAATCATATACTAAGCGTTTTTGAAGAAACAGTGGTAGCTGACAGTGTGCACCTATCTGACTCTGCACGAAAAAAGTTGAAACAGTTATTTGATTGGTGCCTGCGGTTTAATAAAAATCGCATGCAAGTCTATTGCAAATCTAATATTACTCTTAATTCATAAAGTTGATGTGACTAAAAAAAACTGAATGCAGATCTGAAATCAGCATGTAAAAATGGTTTAAAAAGTGTGTTGTGGTTTCTGATGATTAAATTTTTTTTTTTGTTGACCTGTGTATTTTATACCCTTATATAGTTACCAGTGTTTTAATAATATAATACAAATTATATTATTAAATAACAAATTTATTGCTATTATAGTATTAAAACATTGGTTACTACATTAAAAGTAATGGAGCATACGCGACTATGTAGATAGAGAAGAACGTGAGTGTATGAGATAAAGTGAGATGAGTGTAAGTTACCTGGACAGGCAGGCTTTGTTTACAGCATGAGCAATACTTTCTTCAGGATATTGAGACAAACGACGACAGATTCTCAACAGCTGCCTGGTGGACAAGGAGGACGCCAGAGACTGAGCCTAGCGAGACACACACACACACACACACACACACACACACACACTATGTATAACATATGACTAATAGCTTCTCCACTACACTTCTTGAGCATTTTCAGTAAGCGGCAGTAGTATCTACACGTTAATATTAGGAGAGATGATGTGATATCTTACTGTTGGGTCATTGGTTTTTCTCAGTCTGTGGGTGAGATGCAGCAACTGCTCCACTGCTTCATTAGAAACATTCAGAGTCTGCAGGCAATAAAAGTTACACAGGTCATACACAAGTCCTGCAAGAATGTGTGCATGTAGTAGATTAAAACTTTGGAAGAAGGCAAAGTCAAGTCAATCCTTATCTGTTAAAACTGACACACCTGAAGGTCATCTAGGCAGGCCCACATCTAGTGTTTACATTTACACACAACTTAACTAAATATAGAAATAGAAATAGAGGTAGAAATAGAGACTTTCAGTCAAATTCAGTAACAGTAAGAAAAAAAGATGCTTTCAGAAAACTGTTCTGCATTCAAATCTAACAAAACAACTCATCATGACATTTAAAGGTGGGTTGATGCAGACTGACCATGCCATGGATGACTCTGGCCTCCTCAGCTTTGGCGAGAGGTTTGACTGTGTGGAAGAAGAACATGGTAAGTAGCTCAGGGCCGAGCCACTGCTGAGAGCTGCTGCTCACCACTGGAGGCTCAGCCAGTGCGATCAGGCGGAAAGAAGGATGGATGGGGAAGATGCACCTGAGAAAAGAGAAAAAAATAGTGAGATTAAGAAGATTCACTAGATTTAAGTATTAGTTTGGGGAACAAATGACATTTTTGCACAGGAGCTACAAAGTAAATGTAGATCAGTGGTTCTGCTGTCCCACTGCTCTGACACACTTGACAATGCTAATCAAACAATGATTATACTCTTCATGAGCGGGATTACGTATTTGAGCTAGAAATACATATTTTATTTGGTTTCTGCCACTGTAAAAATAGACAAAAGTGTGGAGAAAAGAATTTCAGGCTTTGAGCTTGCTGCTTCTAGTCATTCCTTCGTTTGGCACAAATATCCTTGCCACCACCCACCCTCAGCTTAACCTACATCCTGCCCTGACAACATGTGTAACCGAATAAAGTTAATAAATTAGAGAGAAAAACCTTTTCAGGAAAAATGACTTGTTTTAGAAAGTAAAGCCACAAGCTTCAAACACAGACCAATAGAAATAACAGGTGTGTAGGTGGCACATGTGCAGGTATTCACTAAGTCACTCCAATTATCAAGCTTTGCTGCCTGGATCACAATATGTTACAGAAGACTGGCATAACAGTATGCAGCTGATGGGTGATGTCCATGTGGGACCCAGAGGAAATGCGGCCAGTTCACTGATCTGTCAACGGCAATCGGATATGTTCATGTCAAGAGCCACACCCGACTATGTTTGAAACAGTTGAGAGTGTACAGCTGACAACAGCGTGGCTCCTGGGACCATTTCCATCTAATCGCAGTGGACAGTTCCTGCTATTTATAAACAATGGAGAGCCCTGCATGTAATACATAGAAACACCTACTGATGGAAAGGAAGGAGGGGGTTGAGAGCCAGAGACAAAACTCTTCACTATTATACCATCTTCATCACCCTTCATCAACCACCCCCTGTTGCTTAGCAACACCATAGTAGCCCACATCCTTGCATGCTAAGGGATTGGTCCTTATCATATTTCCTGCATGACCACACGCTGCTGCATGGCGATACCAGCACACAGGTACAAGCACTTACATGAACACTAATAATGATGAAGAACTGAGTGTTTAGTTTACTGTGGGCCTTCATACATTATCCAAATGGGTAATTATATTTGTGATGAAGTAAGCAAACTATTGATTATTTTGGCATTAATAGCAGCAACAGATAGTCAGCAAATTAGCTCAGTGAGTATAAGAGGCATGAGTCGGGTGCATAAGGTCTTGAATTTGTAAACGCCTCAGTAATAGACGACTGCCTTGTAACTTCACTAGTCTACACAATTAATGTGTTTGACACTTTCTACTTTCTCCTTAGCACGGCTGTTTCATGTGAAACTTTGTACTGTCTGCTCCAATACAAGCCCTCATCAACTTTGCCTCATCATTTCACCCGTAGGGGAATTCCAAACGCCACCTTAAGGGCTATTCCATTACTTTACTACTTCAAATGAAATGTGTTACATAAGTCCTCGGCGTGGTGAGGGACCACGTATACATAAGTGTTTACAACAATGAAATAATAATAAAGTAAAATAATAACACAATAAAATAATTACAAATATATTAATATTTCAAAGCCACAGCAATGTACATGATGCATTCAGAATAGGTTTTAAGAAGTAAACATCCAACTTCATTATTTTGCACTACTTGCTGCTTCAGTTTGAAAATTGAAGGCTGCACAACGAGCAACAACAGTAAGACAAAGGCAATACACCACAATTCACAAGCAAAGCTTAGTCAGATACAGTAATTATTCATAAAAGGTTTGTTATGTTTAGACATCTCAAAAGAGAGAGAGACAGAGAGAGAAAGAGAGAGACAGATCCTAATCCAAGTCAAACCATTTTTCAACCTGCATTCTTTTCAAAAAAGAGGCTCTAATGCTGCCTAACTACTGACATTTATTAAAAAAAATGCTTATACAATAAATAAAGCATCATTAAAAAAAACCCACCAGTCTGTATGTTCAATCTAAGTCACTCTGTGAGGTCAGTCTCTTCCCTGTCTTCCTTATGGCTAGCTTAGTGGGTTCATTCATTAACAGGGTTGTAAGGTGAGAAGTGTGTAACTGTCTGTGTTCGCATTTGTGTGCGCGCGCACACGCATGTGGTTAATTAAGAGCAGTACTGGAACCACATGAAGTGAAGTCTGGGACACTGGCTGAAAAGGCAGGAAGCGGAAGAGGCTTTATTTCAGACTCAGACACGCCACCACAAACATCCTTCCTGCCCGTCTAGGTGGAGTTACAGCAGCAGGACATGCCCAGCACTGATTCTGAAAGGTTTACGCCATTCTCTCTCTGTGATAATACATGGATAAGTTTCGGTCAAAAGGGAACTGGGATAAATCCTTGGACAAGCCAAGATAAACATTATCAACTCTTAGTATTTGGTTTGTTTTCCCAAACATGAAGCACAGTTCTTCCAAATGGCCAAAAGACGAACAAAATAAACACTGATTTTTTTAATCGTGTTATTCTTTCCAATTGTTAAATCCGTCCACATACTTGTGAAGTGTAAAAGTAAGGAAACCAATCTTGTCAATGGACTGACCAGCATGAAACTACAGCAGGATAAAATGAGGAAATTAACACTCTTGCTGCATTATTACTGTGCATTACTTCATCTTATAAGGACAATAGTGCCACTCTTAAAATTGTTTACATGCTAGTCCTTCAGCAGCGGCTCCGTTATTTAGGGTCATTCACAATAAAAACTTTGTTGAGCCACAAGATCTCTGAGCAATTTTTAAATAGCACATCTGAGGGCAAGTGAGGACAGACAGAAAAACAGTGTGTGTGTGGACCTGCCAACCAAGACAAACCTCATAAACTCCAGAAAAAAATTAGCTTGCCTTTCTGGTGGGTAGTTTCCTGTTATTGTGGCCAGAGATGAAAGGGTCCATTGTCATGGGTTGAAATGTATCACATTCGGAGTAAATCTTTCACCCAGACATGCACTGACTTAATTTATAGTCCAGTTTCCCTGGCTGAGAGAAGTGTTTTAGACATGGATATGTGTTTAATTTCGGGTTCGAGGCGGTGCTTCTACATGGAGGTGATGTCACTCGGAGTTAATCAACACCTCAGACATGGCTTTGCCCTTTCAGACGGTTCCGAGCTGTCAGCATGCTCCTCTCAAAAACCACAGGAGCTACAGTTCTGAACACCCTGACGCCCTGGAAACAGAATGTATTGGATTATAAATGCACTGATATTAAGGAAAGCAATAGTAGTGAATAGTAGTAGTGAACTTTATGGGCAACTATTTCTGGGTCATGTTCTATAATTGTGCACGGCAAGCCAGTGATGACAAATATGCATTTGAATTTCAAATGAATAAAAAGGGATCTCATGAGAAGATGGGCATGCTCTCAGGTGTTGATTAGTAAGAGCTTCCACGAGCCAATTAACACGCTAAAGCCAAATACTCTGTGTCCAGGCACACATCCATTCATTTTCTTATCCGTTCACACACCACACTGCCACTGACGTAATTACAACCACTAACATTAGATGTTTCCACTGGGAGCAATGTCACAGTTGCGCACTGATTCTCTTCACACGACCATGGTAAACTATTTCCTACACGAGGCAGGGATGAGGCTATTAACATGTACCTGTGTATCCCAAAGTATGGGTTACATATATAAGCCACAACATTAAAAACCACTGACAGTTCAAGTGAATACCGCGGATAATCTTATTACAGTGACACCTGTCAAGGGGTGGAATATATTAGATTAAATATTCAGATTTGAATTTAGACTGAATTTAGATTAAATCGTCAGTTCTTGAAACGGATATGTTGAAAGCAGGAAATATGGTCCCATAAAAGAGCCACTGTACCAAGAAATGCTGAAACTGAAGTTAATGTTTGTACTGAGAGAAAGGTGTCAGAACACATACACACAGCACTTGCATTGCAGCTTGCTGTGTATGGGGCTACGCAGCTGCAGACAGGTTAGAGTGCCCATGCTGATCCCTGTCTGCCACCAAAAGTATCTACAATGGACATGTGATTATCAAATCTGGACCATGTAGCAATAAAGGAAGTCCTGGTCTGATGATTCAGGGTTTATTTTACACGGGCTCAGTTGATGAATGAATGAATGAGTGTGTGTGTGTGTGTGTGTGTGTGTATCATTTGGTGGAGAACAGATGGCACCAGAATTAACTATGAGAAAGCAAGGCACTGTGATGCTCTGGGCAATGTTCTGAGGTGAAATATTGGGTCAGTTTATTATTATTCAAGCAGACCTTAAAATCAATAATAAAGTACCATGAAAGAGGGCAGTTTACATAATGAGGCCTCTTACATGGTACTTTATTAATTATTTTAAGTTCTACTTTATAGTCTACAATTAATTAGCTGTTATCAAGAAATTAATAATAAGTTTTCTTACATGTCTTTTTTTCCTTAACGCTGTTTCACTGCATTTTGATATAAAGTCTGAGTGCTAATATCAATTTTTAACATCCCTAGAAATGTTATTAGGAAACTTTTAATAAGGGTAAAGCAATGATTTTAAGAACAAATAAGTTCCATTTCATTATTAAGTTATGCAAATTCATTAATAAAGACCTTTTAAATGTAGCTAGCATTTTGAAAGCCATTTCCAGGTCATTTGTATGCATTTACTAACAGTAAGGTATTAACCTTGAATATGTGCCACTTTAGTTCTATTCTTGCAGATAAAGGTCCTTTTAATGTACCCTTTGTTTCCTATTTTTTCTTAAATGCATAAATTCATTTGTTATATTTTGAAGTTTGCTTGCAAATGATTTACCTGGCAGCTTCTCAATAAAGAGTAATAATTAAGAATTAGACTTTAAAGTAAAATGTTACATCATATACAATACCTTTATGCAGCAAGATCTGAGTCTGGCAGAGTTAATGGATTCAGTAGTACAGTTAAATAATGCAGAGTTCATGGATTTCAGCACACAAATGCAAGCATTTCTATTCATCCTGATGAATCACATCAACTTTTTTTGTCAGTGTCATGTAACTCATCTCTGAGAAATCATAGACATGGAGTGTTCTCATAGATCAGGTGTTTCCTGATGACTGAGCTGTGATTATGAAATAGTCTCAGTGTAACAATGTAAGGTGCCAGACGTGTAAAAGACCAGGGGGTTGAGTGCTGCACCTGTCCTGCAGTTCACTGTCGGTCAGCTGGAGCTCCTCTTTCATGTTCTGGTAGCGGTCCCACCTCAGCAGCCGAGTGCCATCATACAGAGCCAGCTCCCGGTCATGCAGCAGCCTGTATTGGGATCACACACATTTTCAGCACTGATATGAAGGTTAAAGGCTAAGCTTTACTTATGTAATTCACAAGGGGCTTGCCTGGACAGAACCGCCAGGGTCCCCAGGTTAACACGGTGGATTCCATCCAGCAACACCAACTTGCCCTCCTGAGCAGCAGTGACCAGCGGGGAGGCTCTCCAGGCCGTGTCCCCGTTAGGCAGGGTGTACCGCTGCTGGAGCAGGTCTCGTGCCGTCATATCCTACGGTGCACACATGCATACACACAGTTACAGTGTGACTTTACATTCATAAGTGAGAGAGAAGGGGTTGTGAGCAGTATAAAGGCAGAGTATAAAGCCCATTTATACTCTGCAGCTCCATACAGGCTAAGGGCTAGGGGTGTAACCTCACACTTAGTACATTTCCTGATTCAGTCTTTATATCAGATTGATTCAATATTCTAATGTTTTGAACACATTTTGAAGAAACATCAAGACCAAAGCAAATGGATGTGTTGGCTGGGAGTGTGTCATGTTATATACTGAACACAATGGTGCGGGTTAAGGTCAGGTTGGCAGTCAGATATCAGATACTGAATGTGCTGCTGCAGTTTAAGTTAAGGATGCGAGTGTGATGAAAGATATTGAACGTACTGGTGTAGATTAATCTGGGAGTGTGACGAAGGACATTGAACATACTGGTGTGGGTGATGTTAATGTTGGGAGTGTGTATATGATACAGAAAGTGCAGGTGTCAGTTTGACTTCTAGAGTTCAAACAGCGAAACTGCATAAAATGGCATAATTAATAAAATGCTGCTTATTCGATGTACAATATATTATTTGAATCATGTATTGTTGTATTGTATGTATCATTCCGGTATGGGCTATATTTGGTCATCATATTTGGCTCAGGTACAGGAAAAACACTAAAATGGTCTTGTGAGATTGATGTCCCTAACTTTTAAAATAATTTAATTGTTTAGAGTTTCAAAGAAAATCAGACTACTCCTAGACTGTCTGTTTAAAGGAAAATCTTACAAATGCAGGAAACAATAAAAGGCTTGATTACATAACATCAACTATCTCACAGTGAATCTACCACACACACATGGAGAGAAGTATGAAAGCGGCCTCACAAGGCAAATAACAGCACCTGGCTATCCAAACATTTTTAACTATCATAGTACAGGTTTTTTTTTCACAATTGTACTACCACCATTTAACTGTATATAATTAGAGAAGAGCCATGGAAATGAATAAATAAGACTAAGAGGGTTGATGCAATAAATTATGCCACAAAATTCCTTTTTTTTCCCTGGACGTTCAGACCCCTGACCCGCTCTGGCTAAAAATATCCACAGCGTGATGCACAGGCAGCTTCCTTTTCCTGCCTGCTTCAGACTGCTCCGAGAGCATTCCCAGCATTCCAAGGTTTATACACACACGCACGCACATGTGCTCACACCACTACACGCATAAGCTTACACAAACACAAACGTGGGCGGTAACATTTTACTACCTCCACCTCTAGTGCTAACCCATCTCTCTCAGCAGCTTCTCACACACTATTTGAAGGGTTTTTAAACAAAAGAGTGCTCTAATGAGTCCAACGTGCTCACAGGACCCTCGAAAAGAACATCTTCTAGAGTGTGTGGATGGGTGCCAAGCACACACATGACAGGTTCACAGGTTTGTAGACTTTATCACGTAATAGCGTCTTTGGGAGTAGATATTTGGGAATCTCTGGAGAGTCCAGAGGATTAAACAACCTTTTAAGGCTTTTACGGGAAGAGCTGACAAGGTCTTTCAAAACAACCTGGAGTTTTAATTCACAGCACTCTATGACAAAAGCCTTAATGTTTATTCTGCAGGAGTAGTGCAGAGAAAAAATAAAGTAATATAAGTTGTGCACGAAATAAAAAGGTGTCTCAATGAGCCAACAGCTCTGACTGCAGAACAAGGGAAACATTGTTATTGGAAGGCACCAAGAGATGATCATGGAGAGAACATGAGCCCAAAATAGAAAATAGAAAAGACCTACGACGAGACGGCTATTTAAGGATGTTTTCGTATCTGAAAATACCCGTTTTCTCTGAAATAAGGTTTGTGAGGATGACTAAGAATCAACCAATCCAAAGCTGGTTCTGTCCCTCCTTGTGTCTGACTGGTGGAGAGAGCCGCATGACTGGGATATATGACCTCAGAGTGCATGACCTCTGGCTTAACTCTGCTGAGGTTCAGTGTGCTGTTCCCTGAACCAGCGCTTTGGTTTCCCCAGCATATACAAACATTTCTCTGTAAACAGCACTGTCTGCAGCTGCAGCTCATGTGCCAGCAACACAAATATCCATCCATAAAACACTGAGGATTACAGGCTATACATACCAACGTAGCCTGAAAAGGAAAGAACATTTTCCACCTAACCTTTAGGGCTTGTGTTTGTCATTCGTTAGCTGTATGAAATACACCACAAAAACAGTCTTTTGGGAAATATAGTTGGAATAATAAAATTCCCATTTTCATCAGGGTAGGACGCTGATTTTTAAGGTAAGAGATAACTACAATGTATACAATGAGACAATGCATAGTGCATGGCCACTTCAATTTATTCAAAGAAAATGTTTTTTTTGTGTTAATGTCTCACAGTGTAAAATGTCTATGATACATTTATTGTTATACAAAACATGCATAAGACACATAGCATGCACAAAACTACTTATCAGATCTATCTGAGAAATGTCTGGACATGGTCCTAATATGACTGACAATCCGATACCTTCTGTCTGGTATGTCACTAAAGCAACACTAAAGACACAAACGGAGCAAAGTGAAGTGAGTAAAAGGGCATACGTTTTTTGCAGGCTGTGTTGAAGCCTATCCCCTCTGTTTCGATGATGCACTAAAAACATAATCTAACTCTTACTGCCAAAGTCTTAATGAGGTAAGGACTGAGTGAATGAATTGACAAAAGACACTAAGGAAGATGAGCCTGGGCTCAGATATGTTTGCTAGTTTTTGTTCAGTCAGTACTTTTTGATCAAGGTTCTACAATTAAAATCAGGGGATCTTAGAAAGGTTTGTGTATGACAAACCTCATCAGCCTTGTGATTGTTGAGAGAACTGGTGGGGTATACAGGCACCAAGAGTAGGACTGCCCAGTTTAAATCAAGAAGAGAGAAAAGAGAATACAGCTGGAAAGTTATTCACAGGACATGCTTTGGCCTACAAGAACATGATTAACCTATTAATAAGGAACATACAATTTTAAGATACTTCTTCATTGAAATTGTACTGGATAATGGTGCAAAACTACAAAACATTGTACAGTATTATCGATGTACTGTTACACTTCTGCGATACAGGCTGAAATATTTCTACTGTACCTGATAGAGCATGACTGGTTCAATGCTATAGCCCAACATCTCAGCAAATTCTTTGGCAATTACAGATTTTCCACATCCCTGGAAAGACACAAAAACAGACATATTTGTTTACACGGCAGCTAGACATTTTTATGAATCAGTCATTCATTACAGTAAAATTTTGCCTCAGGAAGGAATCAGTGGTCATTTCTCACACCCTTAATAGGAAAATCAAAGAGTGTTCTCTGTATTGCAGCCAAACACATTATCAGACTACTAGTTAAGAGGCCCTGTATGTAAAAGTTTCTGCTGTGGTCTTGGGAAGGCGCTTATGTACCTTGGCTCCGATAAGACACATATCTTTGATATGGTGCGACTGCATCATCTCAGCTAGAAGGCGGGCGTGGGTGGGGGTGCTGATGAATTTGGGACTGATGTTGGGTGGCCGCAGCGGACGCTGCCCTGCTGGAACCTGAAATAGAGAAACAGCATTTCCATGAGATGGGGAAAAAATGCCCAGAGCAGACATATATGTGCACGTCACATCAGTAACAGGCTTTAAGGAAGATTAATAGTCTATTTAATTCATCTGTATTAATTTTTGCACACAAGTTTCCATGCTCTTAATCCCTACTTAGGAGTCTGAAACATGTTCAAACAAAATATTATCTTCAAAGTGTGCTTGTGACGTAAGCACTGGCCCGAGGGACCTTAGCAGTGAAGTGCTTCACAGCTAAATTCCTTTCCTTTTCATTAATTATGGTCCTATTATTGAATGTACAAAGAAGCACTGCTGTCTCCTGACCTGGAAGGTGATGTTTTTGTCTGCAATTCTGAGAGTAACTGATGCCTGTCTTGTGTGCGTGCCATGCCCAGGCTCCACATGCACAACAGCACAAGGAGATGGCTGCCTCTTCCCATCCAGCAGCTCGAAACGCTGCAAACAGAGACAGAGGACAGAGAGAGAGATAAAAAGAGAGAAAGAGCTGGTGAGCACACTCTTGGAAATAAGAACTCTTATTAAGGAGAGGAGAGAATTGACTGATAACTTTGCGTGAAAGTTCTTGATATGTTTGTTTAAAAGAGAGCGAGAGAGGGAGTGAGAGAGTGAGAAAGAGAAAGAAGGATAGAGCAAGAGAATGAAAGAGGAGCAAGGGAACAAATGAGAGAATTATAAAGGGAGAGGGTGAGAAATACACAGAGAGAAAAGGAGAGGGAAAGGGGGGCAGAGAGAGAAAGAGGAGAAGGAGAGAGAGAGACAGCAAGACAGAGAGAAAGAGAGAGACTTACACTGAGCGCACCCTCCACAGCATTGCAACCTTCCTTGCCCAACATGGTCTCATATGGATAGAGCCTCTGGATGAGCTGCTGAGCTGACAGCATGGGAAACAAGTCCTGCAACAATTACAACAGATTTTCAGCTACTAATTAATTAAAAATTTATATTCTTTTCTATGTTTTTCCAAACTATGCACAGACTGATTTGACATCAGTTAAACCAATTAATTTGAGATATTCCATTATTTAAATTATGTTTACCCATTAATTTTCAGTTGAAAATATATATCAAAGCCTATGGATTGCATCAACTGATGGTTTCATAATAGTTTTGATACTAATTAAATGACCCTCGAAGAATTAAATTACATCTAACAGTGAATTTCCTAATTCTCTTATGCTTAAAATTCTGTCTCAGCTTACATTGTTCCGAGTAAACCTGGAAAAAAAACCTAGGCTTTGCATTTTACAGTGTAATCTAGTAATTCATGTCATGTTCTTAAATACACATTTAAATTCTAGCTCTTATATGTTAGCCTGTGTGTTTTGAATATCTAAATATCAAAAGAAGCTATGTGAAATGTAGTTTCTCGAGATAAACATATCACACAGCTAAATCCAAGGGCAAACCACAGCTGCTCTGAAGCCAGGTGGGAATGAATTGTAACTGCTGATTGGATTGTTTTACTGAGCTTTTCAGCATACTCCACCACTACATTATTAGGGTGTCTCCATTTCCACATTGAATTTCATAACTGGAGAAGAAAAAAGTTAGCTACGACGATGCTCACCAGCACTTTGATAGCAGGTGGGAGATTATCGACAGGGAAGTCTGGAAGACCCAGGTTAGCAGATTCTTGGGAACAGAGAGTAGTACCAAATGACAAGAGCTGTGACACTCTGAGAGAAAAAAGTGGCAAGCACATTACATCTTTAATCTCTATCACTGATGAACGAAATCTGTTCATCCAAAATGTCCTATTATCTTTTTATAACTTGTTTTTTACCTTTCAGCTTGCACGTTTTGTCCAATGTTATACAGTAGCTCAAGCTGGTCCTGAGGAAAAGAGAAAAGGAAAACAGAGTACCTTAGTCAGTGACTTTCATTTAAAAACACTTCAGGGGGACAGTGATTACATGTAACCTCGCTACCTTGAAGGGTAGATAGTAGATGTCTCTAGCCTGGAAGCGAGAGCGCAAGGGTGGGTCTAAAGGGTTGCCCTTGTATCGAGGGACAGGCAGACCCAAGGCAATGACCCGGAAATCTTCACTCACACGGACAATCTTCCACTTGTCTAGCTCTTCTTTAGTGTGCTCCTAAGAGACAAACATAGCATAGAGGGTTTAGTTTGTAAATAGTAACAGCTTATGGGCTCATACAGGTCCTGGCTCTCATGACCACATACAGATCACTTATACAGTATATTAGTGTTGTAACAATTAATATTAATAACTAAATAATGAGCCTAAGGTTCAATTAATAAAAATATAGCAAAACTGTACTAAATGGGCCATCACCTGCAGCAATTTGTCATAGCGCTGGGCAGACATTAAGAAGCGGCCATCCTCTAGCTGCATCTCGCGGTTCTCCAGCAGGTTGTTGAGGACAGGCAGCACATTCCGCTCAGCCTTCTCCAACCCCTCCAGCACCAGAATCCTGCCCTCCGTTGCTGCTCGTACTGCACACTGCACAGGCAATTATAGCCAGCACAACAGTGTTGAAAACAATAATATTCACAAAGTACAAATGCTACTTTCCCCCTGCTTTTCATGCTTCAGTTTCAGTGTAAGTTACTTGGGATTTGTGGTTTTGTGCCTTCTCCTCCTACAGTTGGCACAAAAGTACCACCCTCACATGCCACACAGAGCTTGCCATTCGACCTTAACTCCCCGATTAGCAGAATGAATCATCTTAAAATTGGAGATTTTTGAAGACTAGGGATTTTTTTACAATCACTACATCACTGCAGCAGTCATCTTCATGTGTCTTTAATAAGTGGTCATTCGTTTTGTGATGCAGTAAACTACAAGACTTATATCAAATAAAAACAAAAAAAAATTAAAGAAGATCTGAAACAAGGTATTTAGGTCTTGTTGGCGAACTCCTGTAACCACATTATTTATCAAATATGAGTTACTTCGCCCACTACCCATAACAGCTTATTTCTATTTTAAAACAGCTGACTTTTTTCAGCCTGACCAAACGTGGGCAGAACAAGCAGATCTCTTGGGTTATGAAGATGCAACCATGCAAACATATGCGTGCAAGAATCAAACAGTCTTGACGTCAAAGGCAGGAAATTCTAGACTACTCCAGTGACCAAAAACAAGTTGCCATGTAATTAGGTTAACATATAAATATATGCCTGATTGTGTGGGAACAGAGCCTATAAAAATGCAGACAGATGCTCCAAATTTAACTCTGGACACAGATCCATTATGGACATTATAATCCTATAAAAACAAGAGATGGTCGTGACGGAGGACAAGGAGGTGAGTTAAAAGCCACACACCAGCTTTGCACCATGTTTGTCAATGAAACAGCAAATTAGATATAACCCCTGGAAAATTCCTCTGAACCTTCCTCCCTTCTACACATTTTTAAGAGACCAATGACTTTGCGCTTCAGTGAGTGCAGCAAAAGTCAGGCTAAGGTGGAAAGCGTGACCACACCAGAAATAACTTTTCCTAGAATTCCTGCACCCTAAGAGCCTCCCATTTGGATTGCGATGGAATAACTAAGAGCTGGATACTTGACGTCATCGTTGTAAATACAACAAGTACATCGCTTCTCCTGAGCAGCTGAGTTCTATCCCTACGCTGCAGCTATTTACATGTCACTAAGCTCCAATATAACGTCCCTGTAGAACATAGTGAAGTGTAATTGAATTGCAGTGTATCCTATCAAAATGTTTTGTCAACTACTACAAAATTTCTTCCTGTTGGTTTTAGGTCACTCTTTTAGTAGTATGATCTTTTATACCTGACTTGGTGATTCATTAAAATTAAATCACACACTTGTGTTTGAAATGACCTTTTCTTCCACTAAACATTAAAGCTTAAGGCAGTTAGGTGGGTCACTGAGTCCACACTATTGCGTGGAAACTGAGTCTATTTAAAGAGTAACCACTCACTGCCCTTTAGCTTTTTGGAAATATGTAAAATGAAATATTTTGGATTCAATTGTGAAATACTTTCTGTTCATTTAGGGAGCGTCTACTGAAAGCTGTTTTTTTCCATGCTTAGAAAATGGGTCTGAAAAAGAGCACAGAGCCCCTGAGAGCAGTACGATGCTCCACTTAACACTTCCTCCCACCATTGCTCCCTCTCTTTCAGATTCACACACACAACCCAGCCAGTTAAACAGCCTCTTCTGTTCCACCCACTGTGTTGCTGTGTTGTTAGGTGCATCCACTGTATAGATAAGTTTAAAAATAAAAATATGTATATACCCAAAAGACTACAGTGCAAATGACAGCTTAAGCTAAGCCATTCATGGTTTACACTCATGTTTTCACGATTAGGGCTTAAAATGAGAACTACCAACACCATGCAGGCTAATTAATAATTGTCCAAATGATAATCTCAGATGGTTGTTCATATTAGGGCTGCCATTATTACGCGATTAAATAATTTCTTTATCTTAAAAATAAGTGTATTTTTTTATTAATCAGTTTGGTAATTATTTTGAATGAAATGAATTGAATGATTTGACGATTCTCCACAAGGAGGGCTATTAGCACTCAAGTCATTTAAAGGGGCCCTACTGAAAGAAGGAAAGCCCACACCAGCAGAATATCAAGAGTGCATGTATGGTTGTAATTGTCTGAACAGCCTGACAGACATCCAGCATATGTAACATCCTGTGTTGTACATAAACACCATTTTATTGTTTGGCCGTAACAAACACTAAAACAAACATACTACTCATAAATATAATTACTAGACTATTTAAAATCCATGGTGACAGTACTAGTCTATACTACTCCTGTATCTGTAGAACCAGCTACCTTGCCTAAAAAATATCATGGCAAATGCTAATTAAAATGAATAAAGCAACAGAATACGGAAAAAAACTTTCAGCAACTTCCATTAACAGAGCAATCCTGAAATGGAATTCCAGTTTGATCCATGAATGTCTGCATTTAACAGACAAACTCCTGAGAGTCCAGTTTGTTCTAATTACCAAAAATAGCTGAGTATTTACTGTAAAATCTAGGTAACGAGCGGCAATTCTATAAATGTCCATACACTTGAATAATATTAAACTGCTTAAATTACTAGAATAATACGAGGAAAAACTTGAATTTCTGCATAAACAAGCTTGTTTACTCCTTACACGTCATGTTTGGTTGGCACAGTGCCATGAAAAGTTATTTTGCCTGATTTCCTGATTTCTCAAACAAAACGGTTTCAAGTTCCTCAAAAAACATATAAAATAAGAACATGATGAAAACACAGAAAACTTGGAAAAATCACATCACCCACATCACTGACTCACTCTGTTCCTTAAACTTAATAACTGCTGGTTGTGCTGCTTTTAGCAGCAACATCTGAAACCAAACGCTTCCTATAACTGGAGATTAGTCTTTCACACCACTGTGGAGGAATTTCAGCCCACTCGTCTTTGCACAATTAACTTAATTCAAACAACTCAGAAGACTTTCAAGCACATACTGCCCATTTATGGTCTTGCCAGTCTTTGAATGGTCAGACTTGGCCAATCAAATACCTTATTTTTTAAATGTTTATGCATTTTGGGATCCATTCAGAGTTGGACTTGTGCTTAGGGTTGGTGTCTTGCTGAATAAACCAATTGTGTCTGAACTTCAGATTAAGGCAGTGTGTCAGGAAGAAATTAACAATCCTGTCAACAACTTGATAGATACGGTTTTGCCACGTTCAGGCTGTTGTCAGTTGTATAGTCATCACCCTATCCTACCCTATTTCAATGCTTCCACCCTCTACTGATAGAAACAGCAGCAAGACTGTATACACATCAGTCAGAATGTTGACCTCATAAAAATTCAACCAACAGTGCAACAAGGTGATTTTAGATTTTATAGTAAAAGAGCATTACAAATATCTAATTGGCAGACCACTGAAGACAACATACAATGCCTGGCAATAAAAAACAAAAATATGTTCTACTCTTTTAGGGAATGATTTCACTTTTACATGTCCTTCAATTAGATCTTCTGACAAAAATTCAAACACCAACATGATGATACCCTGAAAGTTTAAGGTTATGGTGGACAACAATGGTTGCTAAGCAGTGACTTAAAATAAGACAGAGTTTGGGATTAGACAATTGGACTACATCTTGCACATTCAGGAATGATTTTGACTGGCCATAATACAATGATGGCATCAACAGAAACAAATCAACTTTCATCATCCTAAAAGTGCACCCAAACAATCCCCTTTCCCATTTGACTGAGTAGGTCTGTGATTAGTCTGTTTAGACCCAGTCCCTCCCTATGTCTCCTCCTGAATTACAGACTGATGACCAGACATTCTCCTGCACAATTGAGGGGTGGAGAGCAGAATTCATGATTCCACAAATTATGGAAAATCACCTATCCACCATTTCTGACTGCTAGTATGATGCTCTTATTGTGGAATGCTGTGTTGGCTTTGTGCCAGATGTAACAAGACGCCTGTCTTCCAAAAAGTTTCTGTTATGGCTAACCAGCCTAAAAAACATGATTCTAAAAGGCATGGGGGGTCATCAAAATGTTTACTGGCAAATGTGAAAGAAGCCTTTGTTGTTCTTGGAGGCCTGCACTTCCTTAGATTTTCCTCTGCATTCTTTTGATAGCTCCCAGACTTGTTGCACTTTTTAGGAATTTTGTAGCACAGCCACTATTGGGAAGATTCACGTCTGTTCCCCATTTAAAGATAATGGCTCTCACTTTGATGGAGTCTTAGAAACTCAAAAACCTAGGCTTTGGAACCCTTTCCATACTGATGTATTTCAATAACTTACTTTCTAATCTCTTACAAAAATGTATTGAAATCATGACACCGTGTGCTGCTTGTTGACACCTTTAGTGCTTCATATTGCTGGAATAGTTCCATTTAAGTGAAATTTAAATTCAACTGGACTGGCAGTAATATAGCATAGTTGGGCCTAGTCTTATTGATCCCAATTATCAGCCAAATTAGTTAATCTGTTGACTGATAACTAGGTGGGAATTTTTGTTCACAAATGTGTGGAACAAACTTTTTTCCTTTAATCAACAAAATGATAATTGAAAACTGCATTTGGCAGACTGTCTTTGTCTAATAAAAAAAATAATTAAATCCGAGAGAGGCAAATCAGGAGGGTCAAATACTTTCTAACTGCACTGTAACCGGACACCCAATGGGCAGCATCCATTTACACTTTTCACTCAAAAGAAAAATCTGGTTTTATTTGCTACATAAAAACCAAATAAACACATCTGTTATTTCTGTTTTACTTCCAGTAACTTACTGTAAACATGCTTCTCACCTGTCACTATATTTGGCCTGTTGGATTCTTTGGCCTAGAGTACAAGGCAGAACTTGGTCTGGGGACAACTCCAGCTTTGCCTATCAATCTGTCTTGTGTTTTCTTGTTTATCCTCTCACCTGTTAATAATCCCTCAGAACACATTTCCACCTACACAATTGTAAGAGGATATAAAAAAATGCACTTCATTTGAACGGAGTCAAGGTTCGCCTCTGACCACTTCTCAGGGTGATTTGAGTGACCAGATTGTAATTCAATCACAAAGCATTCTGGGTATGTTTATACCAAGCTTTTCATGTGGTCGAAAGAAATCCGAATGTGACTCGATCACTAAAAATGCATGTTATATAAAGATGTAAACAAGCTTAATGACTACTAAAATGTGATCTGATGTTTATCCAAGTCATAATAATAAACAGACCCAGTCGTATTTAACGTTTTTCATGTCATTTCTTTGGATAAAAAAAATGTTTGAGGCTTATAGTGTTATGTTTGCGTTATATTTGAAGAAAACAAAACACTGCAGTGTGCCTACTAACAACAAAACCTCACTTCCTCACTCTCTCTCACAACAGTGAGGAATGGCGAACCATGTATTATGTTGTGGGTCTGCTTTGCTGGACAGCTTATAATCATTGAAAGACCAATGAATTTCAAGATGTACCAAGAAAGGCTACAGCAGAAGGTTCATCTGTGATGTAAAACACCAGAGAAAAGGTTTGGCTGCATGAAAATGATCAGCTGCAGATCGGCTGCAGAAAAGGTTCGGCTGCATGAAAATGATCTAAAACGCAAGAGTAAACTAACAACACAGTGGTTCAAACAGGAGGAAAAAAATGTATTTTAGACTGCACATACACAGTCATGACCTCAATCCCACTAAAATGTGGCATGGTCTGAATCAGGCAACTTAAGCAAGTCACCACAAAAACATTTGTGAACTGAGACAGTATAATATAGAGAAATGCCTTTTAACCACAACACAGGACTAATCAGCAGCTACACAAAACATCTGGATGACGTTAAGGATCCATACATTTTGTGTGCTGGTTGATATACATATTTCATTGAAGACCTTCAGTGTTTAAACCATTTGATGGGTGTTGGCTGTTTCAATGACTTAACTTAAGTTTAAATTGTAATTTATAAACCTTTCCTGCAGAAATCCAGGGTCACAAATATTTTCTCATAACTGTAGACAGCAAACAAACTTATTCTCCATGATTTTCTACACTCTGGGAGGTAAAATAAATCTGGAGATTTATTATTCCCAATAATACAATAGCAGCTTGTAAAACCCTGTTTGCTGCACTTTTGCACTGCACACCTTAAAACTGTACTATATTTCTTTGCAGGGTGAAGGAAAGTAAAATACAGGGTTGCACTCGGTTGAATATATAATGAATGCTTTATCATGGGCAATGGTCATAATTACGTACTCAAACCTCGACAAGAGTAAGCACAGCTGAGGATTATAGACTGATGCAAATGCTTTAACTTCCCACTTGCCTGGTCTATGTAGAAGGCGGTGCCAGAGCGGATCTCTCTGCGCTGTTTGAGATCAGTCTCAGTGGTGTCTCGGGATAAAGCCACATACTCGACCTCCCGCTTGGTCAGCTCCTAGAGTGAATGGGCAGCACAAAATGTATACAGTAGGGCTGAAATTGAACCAGCATTATAAAAAATCAGAACAGAATGCATCAGGTGTAAAATGAAACAATTGCATGTAGGATTTATGGCAGCACAGTTGGTGCGTGCCATTTGAAATTACCAGATATTGCATGGCAATGGACCGGCGCAGTGGACCAGGGGGACCAATGAGAAACACATCTTGACCAAGCAGGTCTTTCTGCATGATCCACCGAAGGTGCTGAGCAACTGCCTGAGGCATAGACTCCGGCACTACAGGGAAAAAAACTCCACTTTACTGTAAGACTAGATTAAGAGTTTAGTGTTTTAGGCAGTATTAAAAATGCAATAAGGACCACAGATGCCTGACTAGACCAAATGCAGAATGAACAGTTAGGTAATTACTACATGACCCATTTGCTACCTGCAACAGATGAATTTCCTTACTCTTCATAGTTCTTTGAACTGGTACTAGAAAGTTTTGGTTAAAAACATGGCTGAGGCATATTCAGAACCATAGAACCTTTGCAAAGTATATAATTGCAAACATCAGTTAAATTATATTAAAGCATGGAAGCTACACTGCTTGACAGTGTAATGAGCCACACTGCTCGACAGACAAATAGGAATTGTGTAAATGATTATTTATTGAATAATAGTATATTTTAAATACTGTTGCTGCTTTCTAAAAGCCATAAGTCAATCTGCTGCACATCGGTAATTATCACAGTTATTGGGGCAAAATATACACTATAAATTAGCTGTGATCTTTATTACTCACAGTTTACATCTTTACATTTTTTGTAAACCCTTTTCAATGTCAAATAAGTCAGTGTGATCCCTAAGCAAACTAAAGCTATGGTGCAGCAGGGTATCATTTCCTGCTTTGGTCTGCACCAAGGGAACTGAAATACAAATATGCACAATGTTAATAATCACCTACACATTTTCTTTAACAATTTCAGCATTTGGCAGATGCTCTTATCCAGAGTGATGTACCCAAGTGTTTTTTTTACAGTCCTCAAGAAAACATGTCCCCACTAGAAAGCCTAGACTTAAAATTCAGAGTCGACTAAGATTCTACTAGAGATGGAGTTAGTACTACACCAGGGCCCTATCAGATCACATATGCACAGATGACAGTTTCTTTATGTTATTTGTGAAGATATTTGTCAGTTAAGTTAATGACATGAACACGAACAGTCATTTTTTGTTATTTAATATCCACTTTACATTTACACAATGGTTTTTGATGTTGGCCATTTACACATAAATATGAACAAAGCAATGTGTATTCATAAGCAAAATGTGGGGATTCAGACACCGTCTTAAAATATACATATGATTTTATTTAAGAAATGTATGTTCTTCATATTAACGCTGCAAAGACAAATAATGTGTAACTTGCACTTGGTATCATTATAAAAGGTGTTGCCATTGGTTGAAAAGATTTCATGCATCAAGCAACAATCATGGTGAAGGTGAAGGAGCTCCCAAAAGTTATCAGCAATGCTGTGAAGGGAAAAAAGCTACAGAGCCATAGCAAAGATCCTTAAACATCCCTGTCAGTACAACAGGCTCGACAGTATCCAAGAGGAATCACAACTAATCATCCCTGGACAGATGCAACTTGCAAGATTTCACAACAGGCTCTCAGAAAAGGAAGGAAAGAGATAATCCAGTGCTCACTTGAAAAAGTGAACTGAACAACTGAACTGAACTACAACCGTCTTCTTTCCTAGACCTCACAGAAAAATCTAAACGAGAGTACAAAAGCTAAAAAAAAAAAAAACATGTAAAATTTGCACACAAGCATTTACACAAATCAGAACTCTTTTGAAGCAATGTACTCTGGTCAGACAAAGCAGAAACAGAACTATCTGGCAATAATTCAGCTCACTATGTTTGGAGAAAGAAGGCAAGCAGGTACCCCAAAATCCTTAGTGAAGAACAGAGTTGGTGGCATCATGATACAGATCGGCTTCTCTGCAAACAGTTCTGAGGCATGTTTTTTGAAAGAATGGTGGAGATACTTGAATGACCAAGCCCATCTCAGAGGAAATGGACAAAATGGAAGCACAATGTGACAAAAAGCTTAATTACTCCTTATCATAGACAATAAGATGCTGAAATAGCCAACAAGAGCCTTGCAACAAATTCCTCAAATTATGAATTTTTGGTGTCTGAATACATCTCAATTTGTTTTTTAATGTAAATGTTCATGATTATGAATACATCCTACTAATGAGTACAGTGTCAAAAAACATAATGTGTGTATATTTAAAATGGATATATACACAAAGTATAAGTAACAAATAGAAATTTGTCTGAATATTTGTTTCCCCCACAAAACATGCCCTGTGAAATGATGGTAAAATGTGTGAAGAGGGCAAATGTAGATTACATTCTGCTTACATAAAATATTCTTATTGAATGTTAATGACACAACCGTTCAACTGCACACACAGCTTAAATTATTTCAATAGAAAAGTACTAATAATAGAATGAGGCTTTCTGTAACAGCCACAAGCCTACGGTCACCATGTCCAATGCCAAGTGTCAGTTAGAGGGGAGCACTGGAATGAGGACCAGTGGAATATCTCTGGAGATATACAGTGGGGCAAAAAAGTATTTAGTCAGCCACCAATTGTGCAAGATCTCCCACTTAAAAAGATGAGAGAGGCCTGTAATTTTCATCATAGGTATACCTCAACTATGACAGACAAAATGAGAA